>CM057002.1:21698961-21759190 GCA_029891345.1 Dryococelus australis
GTCTACGAGAGTGTCCACAGCACCGTCAGCCACTGTGTCCACATCTTCCAAGTTTGCAGCACCGTTCACCACAGTGCCCATGTCTACGATAGTGTCCACAGCGCCGTCAGACACTGCGTCTACATCTTCAAAGTTTGTAGTACCATCTGCCATGGTGCCCATGTTTAAGAGAGTGTCCACAGTTCCATCAGCCACAGCGTCCACATCTTCCAAGTGTGTAGCACTGTCTGCCACGGTGCCCATGTCGATGAGAGTGTCCACAGCACCGTTAGCCACTGTGTCCACTATTCCAAGTTTGTAGCACCATCCACCACAGTACCCATGTATACAAGAGTGTCCACAGCACCGTCAGCCACTGCGCACACATCTTCCAAGTTTGCAGCACCATCCGCGACGGTGCCCATGTCTATGAGAGTGTCCACAGCTCTGTCAGCCACTGTGTCTACATCTTCAAAGTTTGTAGTACCACCCGCCATGGTGCCCATGTCCAAGAGAGTGTCAACAGTGCCATCAGCCACTTTTTCCACGTCTTCCAAGTTTGCAGCACCATCCACCACAGTACCCATGTCTAAGAGAGTATCTACAGCGCCGGCAGCTACTGTGTCCACATCTTCCAAGTTTGTAGCACTGTTCGCCACAGTGCCCATGTCCAAGAGAGTGTCCACAGCACCGTCAGCCATTTTGTCTATGTCTTCCAAGTTTGCAGCACCATCCGCCACAGTGCCAATGTCTAAGAGAGTGTCTACAGCGCCGGCAGCTACTGTGTCCACATCTTCCAAATTTGTAGCACTGTCCACCACAGTGTCCACATCCAAGAGAGTAGAGTGTCCACAGCACCGTCAGCCACTGCGCACACATCTTCCAAGTTTGCAGCACCATCCGCGACAGTGCCCATGTCTACGAGAGTGTCCACAGCGCTGTCAGCCACTGCATCTACATCTTCAAAGTTTGTAGTACCACCCGCCATGGTGCCCATGTCTAAGAGAGTGTCCACAGTGCCATCAGCGACTTTTTCCACGTCTTCCAAGTTTGCAGCACCATCCACCACAGTACCCATGTCTAAGAGAGTATCTACAGCGCCGGCAGCCACTGTGTCCACATCTTCCAAATTTGTAGCACCAACTGCCATGGTGCCCATGTCTGAGAGAGTTTCCACAATGTCGTCTGCCATTGCGTCCACATCATCCAAGTTTGTAGTACCATCCGCCAAGGTGCTCAAACCTACAGAGTTTGGAGCTTTAGACTTAGGAAGAAAAACAGGGGAGCAACAACTGCCAATACCTAAGATTTGCTGTTGTTGTAAACTGTTAGATTTATGGCCTCCTTCTGGAAACATCTCTTCGAAAGCTGTATTTACCAACGAAAATTTGTTGCAGGAATTATACAAATTTTTAAAATTTAACTTCTTTGTATCACCTGCTCCACATCAGACATTAGAACATAAATTAATTTCCCCGCCTCCACCTATATTCAATCATTCACCAGAAGAAATAATTTATAGCCCAATCTCGTTACCTCCATCACCTCTATCAACTCCTTCATCACCAGTTCATATTCCCACTAAGAAATACAAATTAAGCTTAGGTATTAACCCTAGTTGTAAATTGTATGGAAAATGCACAATTTCAGTGATGATTGATTCCGTCTGTGGTATAATTTCACAAATTGTTCACAAATGTTTTCATTATCAAAAAGATAGTTTTTTTCCTTGTAATAGGGTGAACAGTGTTTACAGTTTAATGATTGAAAAAATACAGTTGTAATGATTTTTAAAGAAAATTCATTCGGGTGTAACACTTTTTAAGGAAAATTCATTGATTTGTAACGATTTTTAAAGAAAATCAATTGAGTTGTAACGATTTTTGAACCAATCATTCAGTTTGATAAAAATTTCTGTCAAGTCTTAACGATTTTTTAAGAAATTTCATTCTGTTCTAACAATTTTTAAAGAAATTTCATTCAGGTGTGACGATTTTTAAACAAAATTCGTTCAGTTCTAACGATTTTTAAAAAATTTCATTCATGTGTAATGATATAAAAAATTATTCATTCAGTTTGAACGATTTTTAAAGAAATTTCATTCGGGTGTAACGATTTTTAAAGAAAATTCATTCATTTATGTTGGAAAGTTTCGTAATGAAGTTTGTTATTGTTTCAGTCATACAACAATGCAAATTTTTTCACTCTAAACACATTTTACAGCATAATGGTGAACATGGGAGTTTTTTATGGTTAAAAAACTTGTTTGGCTTGTACATGTAAATGTTAGAGTATTTGAATATTTTTGAAGTCGTAACAGTATATGGTGCGATATTTCTTACAGTTTTAGTGACGTAAGATGGAGTTTTAATTAAAAAAGCCTGTTTGGCTTGTACATGTAAATTTTAACATGATGAACAAAAAATAATTATTGTATTCATTTATTTTATAATTTGCGATGTAATATATATTAACGATTTAGGTATGTGGACTTTATCAGAAGTCAGTGGTAAAGAATGTTTGTATTTCATTTAAGGTTTGTGATGTATCATGTTTGATACTAAGATGCATAATTTATTCTGTCTTGAAAGTGATTATGAATTTTTAAATGACACATTTTCTTTCAAGTTAAAAACAAATAGTGTGTGCCTTTTTATTTATTTGTTAATTCCGTACACCTTTTCAATAATAACTTGTGTATAATGAGTGATGAGAAAACAATCTTTAGTTGCAATGCTATGAATGGGTGTCTATCAGTATTTTTAAGCTGTTCACCTGCATTTAAATCCAAATTTATTAACTTTTTGCTTGCTTTCTTGACTTAAAAACGTTACAATCATTTAAATTAAGATTTGAATAAAACACTAACTTTGAAGGGCTGAGGGGGAATTACAAAAAAAAAATATGGAGAACATCAAACATAGCTGAATGAATTAATTAATGAAGTTTTGCAAAGGAATGAGGCATCAGGTTAGTATCTTGAGAGAACCTTGATTCGCTTAAGTTGAAGTTTGGAGTAGGAAACATGACGTCCTGCCGGGCAACTTTTGTGACATCCCAGGGGGACATATTGGAAGCGAGCCCCGAATACCTTTACAGAGGCAGGTAGAAAAGACCTCAGTCCCTCCTTGCCTACAAGAAAGTTTCTCCAGCTAAAACTTTTATGTCTGCACCGAACACAGTCCAGTGAACATTTTATAATTGCAATGTTTGCAAATTGTAATTTTTTACTTAGACTCCGGCAAACTCCAAAGAAACAGTAAAACTATAAATGTGTGAGTTTAGCCTTGAAGAGTAAATACATTTCCATATAAAGTAGTCACCGAATATATACGTGAATACTCCTGATAGCGTTAATATTCCTGTACGAGTATTTCATTATTGCGAAGTTGACAGATAGTTAAGTTTCTCAACGATCCCTTGTATGTATTGTTGGTTAACATTAGGATTGCATTTTGAGGGGGTTTGATAGTAACCTGTAGAATATAAAATAACATATATATATAAATTTTTGTGTCTTAGACAATCAAATTTAATCACAGGGCCTGCGTGAGCCACAAGTGTCTGCCCACAAACACACAATATGGCTAAGTAATGCACTTTACACAAGTTTAGGTGTATGTGCACCTATCTAAAGTAATAAGTAGCATCGCTGTGTATACAGGGCTGCGAGCTATGTGTAAATAACTTTTTATTATGCATGTTTGTTTCCTTCACCATGCACGAGTATGTACTGTATAACCTCTTTTCCTTCATAAATTAAATTTGTCTGTAATAAATGCACTAGCAATGACATTGATGCCAATGGTCACACGACCTTGGGCTGAGCACAATGACAGCTAATAAGCACATCTGGAACTTCGTGGTACGTCGCCTTCACAGCGCAAAACTACGCCTACCCTCGAAGTCTTCACGGGCTGACTGTGTCATGTCAGTACACACAAATAGCTGCACGCGTATGTCTCGGGCTAAGGGCTGTTCATACGAACTAGCAGAGATTTGTCAACAACCATGCAACGAATTCAATACCTTCAGCTTGAGTCTGTATGTAACATGGTGTAAAAATTTATTTTATTATATTACTGACACCAGTCAGTCGGAGTGCGATGGAAATTTTTGTTGCCCACCTATAACATATTTTTCTTCTGTTTCCTGCTTATGAGATAGAAATTCTGAAAACAGTAGCATTACTTGATAATAGAAAATACAAGCGAAACATATTCACCATTTTGAGCGATGTTTTCACGATGTAGCTCGGTTGTAAAAAGCAGACTTTTATTTAGCTGTGTTTAATGTCCGTATGATGACTTTTTGTTAGTAGACAACCCTTAAAGACAGTTGGCAGTATTTCATATGCACCTAAATTTTAGGGATTACATATCCACTTACGAAATTGTTATACACTTCATGTTGTACAGAACAGGCAAAACGTTTCCCATTTTTCATGATTCAGTATCCCATTTTAAGGCAGTGGACATAGTATACTCGGGATAATATATTAAGGGGTTAATTGGTGGCAGGCTAGTTTTGTATACTCCGGCTTTGTTTGCAAATATGTATCTTTTTTCATTATTATAATAACATAATTTTTTTCTGTGAATAGAAATTGCAATCATGTCAAAGTGTTTCTTAATTACTTGGTACATGTTTATAAATACTAATTATGATTCATGTTTTTTATTTTTTCTGAACTGTTATTTATGATTACGGGATGGTGTAAGCCAATAGGACAGAAGCAGTGGGAAAAACATTACAAGACCTAGCATTAGTGGCATGTCTTACATAGGGGTTGTAAATATTCCACATTCAATATAGGGTAGAAAATTTTTCTAAGTTCAATGCGAGTCACAAAGTCCTTACATGTAAATAAAAAAAAATACTGAAAATAAGGCTTGGATAGTTAAAAACCTTAACAAATAATTATGCTCTTACATAAAATATTCTTATTGCATGTAAAAGTAAAAAATATTTATATTATTCTTAAAATAACCAAAACAAGTTATTTATGCATCCACATACACTTGCTATATACTTATTTTAAACCCTTGTCGTAGTGAATGTCCCGATAGCCGAGTGGTCTATGGCATCAGCATGGTGACCAGTGGTTCAGTAGTTCGATCCCGCCCTTCTCCAACTGATATTTTGAGATCTAGAAGAAGCAGTGCCCCTAGAGGTCAACTATAGAACCAAGATGGCAGTCGAACTACTGGCGTGCCCCTAGCAGAAAACTCTAGAACGAACATGGCGGCCGAGCGACAGCAACACCAGCTCCCCTGGCAACCAACTCTAGAACCAACATGACCGTCGAACGACTGGTGCACCCCCTAGCAACAGCTGATGTAAACAAAAGAAGGCAAGGTGGGTAATAGAAACAAATGAAAAACGATTAAAAAAAAAACAAGTTGGCATCCTCCAACGACGTATAAACCAATGACAAACGAAAAGCCAAGATGGCAGTGGCGCGAATGTGAATAATTGGGCAACAAGAAAGTAAAAGACAGAAAGAGTGAAATGAATGAGAATGGGAAAATGTGAGCACTCGGAGAAAACTCTCAGTATGCAAGATCACGAAAAAGCACAGAATGTTGGAGCAATAGGAGCAAAATCAAAACGGCAGTAGTAGGACGGCAGCAACTGGCTACCAAAATGGCAGGTCCAAGATAGTGTCATACTGGCTACAACTATGGTGGCATACAGGCTACAACTATGGTAACATACTAGCTACAAATATAGTGGAATAGAAGATGGTGGTTGCATGATCAGAATGAAAGAGCGGGAAGCCTGGAATCCAAGATGACGGCCATCAGCCACAGCGCTGTTCCGTACACAGTGTGAACAAGCATGAATCACCATTCAAAGTTAATGAATTTATTTAAACCATAAACTCACAATTCACAGCTGTACAGACATGATTACATTTTCAATACAGTTTGCTCAAGCTCTTACATTATTTGTACAATCAGATCCACAGACTATGAGTGGTCTTAATCTCAAATAGGCATTACTGGCCTCATATACACTAGTCCATTTACAATAGAAATAGTTTTTATACCACAACTAGTTGAGCTTACAATAAAATTCTTATAAACAGGGACAAATTAAACAAAACCTGGTATAAGGTCTTTACGTCCTAATTATCGTGGCTAAACAAATCAACCAAAAACATAGTCAGTGTAATCTCAATATCATGACCTACACGCCCTCCTAGTGTGTTAACTTTTTTCCTTAACATCTCAAGCTTCAAAACAAACAGTTACCAAAAACAGCCAGCTTATTTGTTTGAAAATTTTTTGTTATATCGAGCTCGATGTAACAAACAAATATTATACAGAGATTACTATTAAAAGAACATTAAATAATAACTCAGATTAACATATGCAAATATCAATAAACAAGAGGCGCCATGCAAATACTCGCAATCCCGAGCTAGCCGAGACTGTTTACAAAGATACCAAAGTGAAACAATTATATTTAAATATAAATAATTTGCAAACAATTAGCTAGAATTGGTTCGTAATGACTCATACATAGTTACAGGTCATTCAATCTGAAAGAAAGCTTAGATAAATACCTTTCCGTCGCCCTTAACAGAAGCTACCGAGTGTTACCACTTGTAACCACTCCTGCAATAAGTGCTAACAATATGTTTAAAACTGTTCTCAGGGTCTAAACTCTAGACACACGTGATATTACGTGACATTTAATCACAATGCAAGCCTGAAAACAATATAAAAGTCATAAGGAAACGTGTCCTTGAGAGACAATTATCTTGTAAGCGATCCACAAAAACGAGAATCGGCGAAACTCAACAACTCAGCCATTTATATTAAAATTAAAATTAAATAATTTGCGTCGGCAAACTTTCTGGCAATATCATTGTAAACAGGTAGAATTTAAATATTAAAATCACTGCGCGCCCTAATGTAGCCAGCACCATTAAATGCTCAAAAGCCACAAATATAAAAAAGGGGCCAGTATTTCAATGCATTTATAAATCTACATCTCGTTCTTAAAGACACCTAAAAAAACTCGCGGCCACCAAGCCTACAGGTACAATATCACTGAGATTGAGGTCCCATACCATGGCGCATTTAACATCTCCGCAAACACTAAAAGATACCTTAACTGCCCTGGATATCAGACTCGTTCTTTTTAACAAAAATATACTCCCTGACAATTATTTAGGCACCAGTACAAATTAAGAACTCTGCAATTAATTCTGCTGTTATTGCCAAAACGGCGACGTATAGCGAAGCAAGTCGTGGTTCTACAGTACACACAAAAAAACTCGCGTTTATAACAGTCACCAATTAGCTAACACTGAATGGGCCCGCAAGCACACATTTAACGTTAACCAAAATAACTATTTCAACTAATATATAAACACTGAAGGGAATGACCTTTGATAAACTAGTGCCAACGGTACCTGCAACCCCGTGACCAATAACAATTATTTCTGTTTTCAAAGCTGAATTTCGACTCTGGATGCACGACTTGACGCAATGCATACCACTGAAAAAAGCCGTGTTCAAGGATCAGGAAGCACCCATAGCCCTGGCTCGTGCAGAATTCCGACTGCGAAATTCTCGTCGTACACGAAAATGCCTAGCAAATGTTCCTATGACACAGCTCAAGTCAAACCGCCGGCCATTCACATTAATCAAACGAGCAGCAGGAGGCTAAGAGATGGAATGAAGCGGGGAAAAGCTAGCGCAAATCCTTATGTGTGCTCGGCAAACAAGTGATGGGAGAGGAGGGGAAACAAGGAGTGGGCACAGACACGGAAAAAGGAAGGGGTAACCAAGTAAACTATGCTTTCCAACTTGCTTGAATTACGAAAACAATATCATCATTTTATGCTAAAAGTAAATATTTTTTTATGGAAGCATTATCTTTACTACATTTCGCAAAATTTATTTAAAAAAACAAAATTTCCGTAATCAAAGAATGTTCGTTAAGGCTTGCTCTTTTTAGCTGTTGGTACTGAACCTTCTGGGATACTTAGATCTTAACCACGTAACAAGTAGATACACAGTTACATTATACGTATAGTGATATAAACCTTGTTTCTTTGTATGGGAACAAGTTTTGTTTAGATGTAACTGTATTAGATAACTTCGCGCTTCGATATTCGTAGAAGATATTTACCAAGATATTCAGTACCTCGACCCAAACGAAGGTAATTAGAGTTAAACTAACATATTCCTTCATTGAACCCCCGATAAGGTAAATACACATGTATCAATTAGTAATACTGTGTACTTTTTATTTAACCTTTTATTAAGAACACAATAATTTTAATATAGTGTATTAACAACTATATCAAAGTTGTGTAGATTATTTAAAACAAGAAAAATGCACTCTCCTCCCAATCAAATATTCAGTGCCCAGACAAACAAAAGTTTGCTTTCCTGGTAGAGGCGAAAAGGGGACAGACACGCCGACGTGGGCAGGGCAACCACTGGGCGTGGTAGACGAGTGGTTGGTTAGGGGGCGAGGTTAGTTCAAACATCGCCGCTAGGAACGCTCGCGATGACGAGACACAACTGCAGTCATTTCGGCACCCTCCAAGCAAGCGACACACTTTCCCCAACGCAGGGCTCATGAAAGGTTGTCCCTGCATCACATAAAATATGCCGTTGACACATGGTACACTAGAGTTCTGGCAGACTGTCCCAAGACAACATATCATACCTAGATCACCAACCCCATCTCTCCACACATATACTTATGTAAAAGGTTAACAGAATAATAAAAATAAAACTCCCTTATACATTATTTAATCGACCTATAAAAAAATCTTTTTTCAAAATTAATATTTTTCTTATGACTTACGTAATAAATTTAACTATAGGCCGTTCACGGTAAAGTGAGCACTTTTTAAGACCCTGCTAAATTTTTCATTTCAATTAATTTCTACCTTTCTACCACTTTTTGATGTAAACAATATAATATGACTAATAAACACAGTGTATACATTTCTTCACTCTGAATTGTTAACGTCTGAAACTGGAAAAAAAATATATTTATAAGGGCTTAATACCTTTTGGAAGGGCCTTAAAAAGTGCTCACTTTACCGTGAACAGCCTATAAAACCGTTACTCGAAATGAAATGATCACATCACCTATTTCACCTGTCGGCGTATTCAACTTCAGCCATCGCACTTATCACAGGGTCATTTAATCGTTTGTGTTTGCGAAGAAAAGATTCATGGGCGCAGGAAGTGTTGTGAACACGAAATGGTGGACATTCCCGTAACGATACTTAGGAAAATGGTATGTGACTATGATATTCCTCCTCTGTGACCTTGAGCAGTCTTTCTCGGACAAGTTGGTCGTGAGTATTTTGACGAGTAGTGGAATAGAGCGAATCGTGAGAATACGGGTATTATCTCTGGAGTACCCATGAGTACGTAACATTACAATGCTTTCACAAAACACACCAATGGAAAGGCCGCACTATTGTGTAATTCCATGCTTCAAACTGGAATCATTGTTTTTTTCTTGATTATTAGTGTTTCCCGAAAGTGCATTTATAGTAAAATAGCTATTGATCTTTATCTGCAGGGCAGCCATAAAAACAGAACTACTAACTTATAATAATGTCATAATAATTATTCTGCGAAATTTTGGTGGGACTGATATCATGACGTAATTATGTACTCGTAGTTCAGTTTTTATGTATGTACTGTTGTTTAAGTCAGTGGCTAGTTCGCAGACGAACTTTCGGAATTTTCATGCTTAAAAACGCAAATTAAACTGAAAACCAGGAATCCAATAGGCCTATAGCGACGAAAGCTTGCCCTTAACTCTTTCAGGCACGGTGGTCAATATATTTAACTTCGCAGAGGAAGTGGATTTTATGATGTGCTGTATACTTTGAAGTAAATTACATAAAGTAAGCAAATCCCTTCAAAAGTTAGAAGGTATCATTCGCTGTTGCGACTGTATTTAATAGATGCATAAACAATCGGTGCCAATAACATCAAACATAAGCACGTGCTCATTGGCACCGATATATGGTGTTACTGGTGTAGTTATATACAAAAAATTTGTTCATTGCAACACTTAAAACTTGCATTTTTATAAACACCTGAAAGAGTTAAAATTTTCAGTACCACATTTATTTTTGGTTTGGAGTTCTGCAATAGAGTAATGTTTCTGTTCGTGCTCTTATTATCCTCGTTCAACACTTGCTTCATTAGTGCAACGAATAAAATACATTTTTGGTGGTTTAGAAACATTGAGAAAACCACTCACAAACCACTATAGCCTCAGAAATGCCCTCATATCACGTTGCACTCTGTCGCCAACCATGTATTCATGCAGTTTTGTAAGGTACCTCTAAAACATTATCAACTTATCATTTTTTAAATTGATTGCATGTAAGTATTGTATCTTGACTTTATTAAGCACTGTTTAAAAAATTCGCATCAATAAATGACGACAAAAAGCTATGTTTTTCTGTTCAATGACTAAACGTGTGATATCAAACAATCTTACATCTCCCTCAGGGCTCGGCATCACCACTTTAGCACAAATTTTTCGTTCTCATGCCGTAATTTCGGATTCGGCGTAATTACTGATAATTTACGAATAAAGAAAATTCAGATTTTAAGAGTTATTTGATATTTTTGTGCTTAACTTAATCATGCGTTATCTGCTAGTTTTAAAACGTCAGGAATATATGCATATTTTATAAATAAGTTTCTGTTTTTTTGCAAGCAGGAAATAACACTCGGTGCAAAATAGATACAATAATATTAAAAA
Organism: Dryococelus australis; assembly: GCA_029891345.1. Classification (NCBI taxonomy): domain Eukaryota; kingdom Metazoa; phylum Arthropoda; class Insecta; order Phasmatodea; family Phasmatidae; genus Dryococelus; species Dryococelus australis. The sequence continues at coordinate 21,709,711 of CM057002.1, forward strand.
ACTAGTAAATTGTAAATTTTCTATAATCAAACTTTTGCAATAATACATCTGAAACTGGGATTGTGACACGAAAACAAATAATTTCAGCATACAAGGTGGGAACCCAGAAATTTCGCGTATTCATTCGAGGGCAAGCTAGACTTCAAAGACATATACATTCGAGTTTCTTTTTATTGGATGGTAGTAGTAGACTGAACACATGACTACTCCGATGAAAATGAACTCAAGCAACCTTTGACCCAATTCCCCTCCCTTCTATACACAGTAGAAGGGAGGGGAAGACTACTGGCCCCTGAATGACTTCAAATAACCTCTGATCTACTTCTCCCCGATGCAGTTGCTGTTCCCCACACCACCCCCTGTCTGATGGTGGGTTCCCCCTCCTCACCCCACCATACACCACATGACCTACTTTCCCCCAGTGCACTTCCCCACCCTTCTGTCAACCCAACCCCTTGTAGGTCTGGCGGAGATTACAGGATCTGTTTTTGGTGGAATTCGTGGGATGGCTGGCCACGAGAGTGGCCAGCTTAGACGACCAGTGGCCGGGGCTGGTTTTGTGCTCGATTCCTATACATTGTAATGATAGTAAGTACACATGTTGTCTCATCGACAGGTAGATGTCAAGCGAGCGGGATGGAGGAGGGAAATGCATTTAGGTGTTGTCTAGTCGGCAGCTGGATGAGAAGTCAGGAGGTTATAGGTGAGGGGGTTGAGGGCGAAATGCGGTTGCATAGGGTTGTGCGAATACTTGTGTGAAATGAGTATTTAATCGCACACTTGCATTATTACATACCGCAATAAACAATTCAATGTGTACAGAGAGTACTTAGCGTATGTACAATTGATAATTACACATCTTCTCATTAGGACAGCCAGCTCTCAACTGTTTAGAGTTTGATAGTAAAAAGGGATTTTACCCCCATTGCATTTATGCAGTGTATTCCTGCACACACACTACTGCAGCTGGGTCGCTCCTCAGCTGTCTTGTTCATCATGCCGCCAGCACATCACCTGCTGATGTTCTTATTCAAATATTATACAACCATATAATTGCTTACATTTCTTCTCACTATAACAATACAATTATTCAGTGATGAAAACTTCACCCCAATGTGTGTAAGTGTTTGACATACTTATGGGTGTAAATCTCTGGTTTTTTTTTTTCATTCCACCTTACATCATATGTTATTAATTAAAAATTACATTTAATAAACAAAAGAGTGTCAGTGGAGTAGAAGTGTAAAGTACAGTAATCTAAACCCCGGTTAATTTTTTCACCACATTTTTTTCTACATTTTCTCCCACATTCACTCACTCTTTTCTCGAGTGTCAGAAGTACAAGTTACGACTCTTGTTTGGTATATTGTTCCATCATATCATATTATTATTCATTTATTATTTTATATTGTCTTTTTATAACATATTTATTTTCAACACTTTGTGTAAATGGCAGACACTCTTTTCTCGAGTGCCTGCATTATAAGCAACGTGTAACCTCCAGGTGAAATAAATATAGAAGGTATGTTTAGTAATAAATGAAATAAACATTTACTGTAAAACACTTTTTACTACCCATCATTAGCCATCAACCCCAAAAACCATATTTACTCACACTATATACGTATACAAAATTCATCCATCTTAAAACATTTAAATACATAAGAAATATTTACATCTTCTTACATCACTTTTCTGGAACACAGTTTTTGACATACATTTACAAACATAAAAAGCTTAATAAACAATAAAGTCTTAAAGATTAATTTCAATTACACACTCATATATATTGAAATCACAGAAATTTCTCCGAGCTCCTGGTTTAAGGTGAGAATGTGCAGATCTTTCATGAAGAAGAACCTTCTCACTGTCAGAACGGAGATGGAAGACCTCCCAGAGAGAGAGAGAGAGAAAGAGAGAGTGAGTGAGAGAGTGAGAGAGAGAGAGAGAGTGAGAGAGAGAGAGAGAGAGGTAGGGTTGCAGCTGTAGAGTCCATAGAATGCGGGTAGAGTCGGGACACAGGATTCCGCCCATTACTTAACGTATTACTTTCTAACGATCCCAGATCAGTTTCCTCCGGAGACAGATCTATAGTTGTTCACCCTTTTCACAAACAATACGTCTTTCTAACATACAATACAGTTTCTCTTCTTAAAGTTCGGCAATGGCGAGAGTTAAATAAAGGATCTTGTAGTGAAAAGGAGCGCCTGCCCACATCATTATTAATCTTAGTTGTTTCTCACCTGAATACACACACAATTCACTATTCGGTGACTACAGAAATTTGCTTTTAACAGAGGCAGGACACTTGCTTTTCGAGCAGAATATACATTACCCATTATTTACGTCTTGTCGACTCAGAAGTATGCTTGTAGTAGTGGAAGTGGAGGCGACCAACCCAACGATGTTTGTCGAGAAAAATAGCCATCACAAATTATTAATGACTTGCTGACCACAGAAATAGGATTCTAATGAAAAAAAGGAGGGAGTAACACACAGTTGTTTATTATTCTAACACACAAAAATTATGTCATCATGGTTTTAACAGTTAAAAGCAAAAACTTACCAGACCCATTAATTTCTTATAATAATAGGAATTCCATTTATTATTGCTGACAACACTACTTTAAACTCTTAATGCCATTGTTAACCACCCAACTGGCCTGAGTATGTGGAAACCCTCTCAATTGAAATAATGTTCTATGCTTTTCTCTTTTTATAATTTTATTAATTAAAAATGTATTTGGAGAATGTACTTTCTGTAATTCGAGTTCATAGAACCTACCAGTTATTGGGTCACCATTATAACTTTCGAGAGAATAATCTCTGGGATACAAGTGTCTGATATGTTTTTAAAAACTTTGAAACTGTAGTATATGTAATATTTTTCAAACGTTTTTTAACTTTAGAAATGTGGACAAAGTCGTCAACCTGGAATTTAGGCTATCATTTATCATACACTTTAGGAATATTATGTACTGACTAATAAATCATTATTCTTCAAATCGACAGGTGCCATATTGATTGTTCTTTGGTATTGATCACTGCAAAATTTTAAAATTTTAGGCAAAATGTCCAGCTATTTGTAAGTACCACAAGAAGTGAAATACCTGTAGATTAGCTGTTTTAAATTCTTGTTATATCTCTCTGCTAGAGTGCATTTTATTTCCGAGTACATTACATAATGATTGATTCCATACTCTGTCAATACCTTCTTGAAATGATAACTAAAGAATTCTGTTCCCTGGTCTGTGTGGAGATTTCTAGGGGCATTTCCTTAAAAGCAGTAGACATTGCATCTGCAACTTTTTCCAACTTTTATTCTTCGCTGGAACTGCCCACACTTATTTTGAATAGGCCTCATTTACAGTAAGAATATACTTGTTTCCTTAATTGTGTTTAGAAATTAGTCATATCGCATAGGTCAGCCTAAAAAGGTAATTCATCCTTGGAGTAATAACTTTCATTCTTGGATAATTAATCCTTGCATGAGCATGCAATTCGGTGGCAAGCTTACTGAATTTCATTATGAAAAAATATACCCACCCTCAGTCAACTCCTCTATAATTGAGACAGTTTAATTTGTGTGCGAGTTATTTCCATACTCTCTTGACGTGGTAAGTAATTTTAACACAGGCACTAGCTTGTTCTGGCTATCCCAAAATATACGGGAAATACTATCTCCAACTGCCTCTTTAAATACTCCACTACCAAAAATTTCCCTCAATAAATGTAAATTTTGGTGATTTTCTTCACTTCCTGGGTTAGAATGTGCCTTTGTTCGTATTAAAGGATTCTTATATTTCTCTAGATCAGAGTCAGAGCAGCCATTTGAAAAGTTTTAAAATAATATTTCGAACAGTACTTCACTTGCATCAAATACGTTTTCACCTATTAGAATTTTATCTTATGGCAAAAATGTAATAACTGAATTGCCCAGAAACCATACATTACTTTGTATATATACACTAAATATGGTGTAGCGACGTGATGTACTTTTTAATGCTAAACATTTACGAGATAATTGAGAAAGTATGGCATTTACAGCTTTTTTCTTCAAATATGGTTCAATCTTAATTTCAGGTGTTTAATCTTTAGAAGTATTTAATGCTGCATCCATTATAGTTGTTGCAGGTCTAAGTACTTCGTCATCTGACATTATGTACTAATTCATGATGTTCCCAGTATTTATATTATAGATTGCATTGGTTTTCTACCCGGAACTTTACTGTGCCTGCTCTGTGATTTCTATAATTTATCGATTTTCTTTAAAATAATATTTTAACTTACTTCCAACTCGCATACGTAAATCATTAAGTAAAATGTTAATTCGAGATTTCAATTCCTCATTTTGCCTATGCATTTCTGTGTGCTTAACTATATATATTATTTTATTAATAATTTCAACACTTATACATCGTGACAAGTCATGTATTGTTTCTGTAAGTTGTGATGTAATAAGCATGTTTACCATATAATTTATTTCACTCATCAAACATTTTAAATGAGAACATGTTATAGTTCCATTACTTTGCAACATAGTCAGAATATTTGTTATAATCTCCGAAATTTAAGTTGTGTTCTTATTTACATTTTCAACCTCTTCATTTAACTTTATTAACTTCTGAAAAGTACATAAATTATGTTAACAAGATATAGAAATAGTGGAAAATGTGTACGTTACAGACAGCACCTCTTGTCTTCTTGATCTTTACTACAAGAGACAAAACATACATGTTAACGATAAAATGTAAAAGTTCAGATTTTAAAACATGTCTGCACTGTTGAAGTGTTCATTCAGTAAAACGTCCATATGATAATGTCTTAACAGTAGGAATCAGAAAACATACATAAATAGCTCTTATAAAACGTTAAGAAACAGAAAAAGGGAACATTTTACACTTTGGAGAAAAACCCGTACTCAGTACAAGGGAACAAGGTTATCACATTGCATCGTTAACATAGGGTTTCTTTATTCAGAAGTGAAACTTCATTCCTCGCAGCTGGTCAGCGACCACCGAGGTTTTTTTATTACCATCACTTATTATACTTACAGTTCACCTTTTTTTTTTAGAACAGTCTGTCGGAGGCAAAGATGCTCGCCCAACTCGCGTTCCAGTTACTTGATTGGCCACCATTATCGTCCCACTGTCGAACACAGCCGACGGGACACGAACTAGTGCCTTCACTCAAAGTGCGCAGGAAATGTTCTCCCCATGCAGTCACCATTCTCGAGGAAGCGTACGTGACGGGCGGATGCATGTCGGTTTCTTCGACGAAAACGGCGCGTAGATCAGCGTCTCTCGGGAGCTGGGATACAGCTCACATCGTCTGTACACGTGTACATATCACTGTACACCTCGTAGGACCCCGTACCATCACTCGTGATGTACTAAAAGTCCGCCATTCTCGTCTCCGCAGCTGTAGAGACCCGCAGGTTTCCAGCTAATGCGTGTGTTTACAAATTGTTTCTCGTGTCTAAAGCGTGTGAAGAAAAGTGCGGGTGCGTAGCTTGTCACACCAAGTGTCTGTCTATAGCAGCACCATAAATGTTTGGTGATAGAGAAGCGTAATTTTGATTTCGCTACGCCGAAAAGTCTTTTGAACTTTTTAAACCTGTCCTTTATATTTGTGTGAAAATGCTCTGTTTGGTTCGGAAAGAGCAGGTATTCCCCAGCTCGATGACCCTGGTAAAAACACAATGCGCACGTGATGGCTGCCAGCGACCGTGGCTCGATGAAGGCCTCGCATGCGCTGGCATCACGATCATGCTGACGCGTCAATTCCGTGGGTCCGATCTCGGCTTGCCCCGCCGCTTCCGTGCTGTATACGGTCTCTGCTTTCACGGGTGCTGTTTGTTCCGTGACCTGCATTTTGGTTCTTTGAAGGTGATACCTGACGACCTAGTTTCAATGGTATCGTATTTGGCAAGTTTTTTTTGTAATTAGAATTTTCTGTCCCTGAGGCTGTTGAAAATTTACTGACTGTGAGTTGAATTTGGCTATTTCCGCGTATGATCGCGTCGGAATCCTTTTACTGAAAAGCACCTCGTAGGTGTTAATTACACGTGTGACTTTTATTTCTGGTTTTACCTCTACTTTGCCTTACTTTGTTTTCTGGTTTCGTCATTTCTACAGCACACAATAGGAAAACAAGCTTTCTACAATCTACTATTTCCACATTTGCCACACCTTTGTGGAAATTTACAATAAGTGAAAGTTAAAATACGGTCCGAAGAGCGCATCCGTGTTTCAAACATGCATTAATTTCTTTAAGTGAGGCGCACACACTATTCTACAGCATAAACTGGGCGGCTGTCCGGCACGGTAGCTTTTCGTAACGTGGCACTTCTGGCTCACGTGCCCTACCAGGGATTTAATATTTACCCTCTTTGCCGTCAACGACTCTTGACAGCTCTCTCGATGGCGGCTCTCGTTGGGCATCGAAGGTGGACCATGGGCTGCGGTCCTCTTGTCTGGGCGCCCTCGAGTAGAGCCTCCGGCAGAAGCAGGCAAGATGGCGCCCAGAACCTCCAGTGCTCTGAGCTTTTACAGTACCTTCCTGACCTCGTGCTCAATCCTCCGGTATATGTGGCTCTGGAGGCCGAGGTCATTCCGCACCTTGCCTCAGTGCGATGCTGAGCTACCCTCGCAGGAGCTAGCCCCAGCAATATGTTAATTATTTGTTTAAAGGAGGGTGGAGGAAACAGACGCCTTTTTGAAATTTTACAATATCAGGATAGAGAAGGAAATGTTAAAAAAATGTAACAAGTAAATATTTAGTGATACTGCAGTCACCCTGGAGATAATTGAATGTCACTGTGTATTTAAAAAAAAAAAGTGTAATATCGCTCAAGTTTATTGTCAAAATGAATGTAAAAGTGTGTAGTGTATGTTGCAAGTGTTTAAGAGAAAATGCACAAGAAAAATATATTGTAAAGCGATTTTCTTTTTTACACATAACAAATAGTGTAAAAAAGTATTAGAATGTGCTTCTCTGCCCTAACATCCCCCTGCCCACATGCATGATGAGATATTATAAAATTTTGTGAAGTTAATATTGCAAATAAAGTGTAGGCTGGAATCTACATTAAAAAATAATAATAGAACCTATATTTAAAAAAAACCTAGAAAATTACTATTCTAAAATATATTTGTATTATAACACATAATTTTATCAGACAAATCTAATAACACTTGGAATTAAGTATAATCTACATTTAAAAAAGAATTCGAATTTGAAATTTGAACGATATTTCTTTTTTTTTTTTGGGAAACAATTCATAAACCTGGGTGGACTCCGTCCTAGTTCCACACTCTGTCCCACCACATTCACAGACAGGGGTAGCCTTGCGAGAAGTGTCGAACAAAGGGTCCATCACATCTTTGTATAAACATGAGTCCACTCAAGCATTTGTTAAATTTTAACCACCTTGAATGAATATTTCCTCCAGTCTAATTTAAAACTGTGATATGGGACTGATCAAAGGGGCTGTGATGTCAATCATAACTCAAATGGATGGCGTATGCATTTTGTCCCAAATGGATGGCATTGTTGTTCATCTGTATGCATGCGAAGGGCTGCACAATTTACAATGGCAAAGTCTTTCCTGAAAGCTTCTATTGAAATGCGGTGATTGGGGTCAGGTGGAGAGCATAAAGGAGGGTTGAAATTTCACAATACCGGTCAGTTGCTCTTCAACCGCCGAGCTGATAAGAGCTCAGTATCGCCGATCTCTGACCAAACAACATTTCCACTTGCCACTCTCTGCAGCTTGAGACCTTAGCAGCACCGGTCGGTGCGAGTTGGGTTTACCGGCGATTCATCCTACAGGAGTCCGGAAAAACCATTCTCGCGATCACTGGTGCTACCGTTTCATCATCTGCTACAAAAAGGTTGTTATATTTAAGTAAATATGTTTTTCACTTTCTGAATTTTACCTTTTTTGGAATATTAAATTTTTTTCACTTGTGTTAATTTGTAACTTGTTTTGAATATTAACTGTTTTAAATGGTTATATTTAACTGTCGTATGTTGGGGGCACTTCGGTAGAGTAGTTGGTTAAGTCGTAGGCTGTGAAACAACCCTGGTAGAGAATCGAACCCCCTTAGGGTAAAAATAATAATCAGTTTGTGATTCAGGGATAATAGTTAATAAACTCATAGTGTTTATTACAGCGGAGTGGTTTGTTAATGGAAAATGTATAACTGCCGTGAAGCGCCGCAAGCATCGCCCCGAGGCTTGGTGAGTTGATCCGCGATATTGGGCACATTATTTGTTGAGGGGGAGGGGGGTTGAAAATATGAAACTCACTGTCTCAGTGCTATGTAGGATATGACAAATATGTTAACAATGTAAAATAATAACCGTAAATAGAAGGTGAAAGGGGAATTTTTGCATATCTGCATCTGGCACGGCACAACAGATCTGTTCATGCTCTGTCATACCGGTCGGCAGGCAGCCATCTTGTCCGCCATGTGGGATCGAGGTGACCTTGACCTCGATCTTTGAACTTGACTTCAGTGACCTTTGACCTGAAACCTCAAACACTCAAAATATCCCCAAAAATATAACAATTTATAAAAATATATTATAAAATGGTTAAGAAACTTATTATGAAAGATTTAATATGAAAAATTTTATTTTAAAAAACTTACATTTCTGGAGGTCCCCCACCACCACCACCCCTCACCTATACTAATTATATCGTGTGAAGACATCTTGTTTTTTAATTTGTCATTTGTTTATACATTGTTGGAGGATGCCATATTGTTATGTTTTGTTTGTCATTTGATAATACATTGTTAAGGACATAATATTGAATTTCATGTTTAAATCAACCAGTTGGCGCTAGTGTATTATTTCACCCACCAGGCGAGTTTTCGATTTAACCACCAGGTGGCAGCCATATTTGTTTGTGTTTTTAAAGGGTAGGTTTTGCTGTACGCGCCCTCCATGTTGGATTCTATTATCAACACATAGGTGGCGTTAATTTCTCGATTCAGCCGCCAGGTGAGCTGTCGGCACTTATATTTATAGACATAGGAAAAATATGTAACTTTTCGTTCTTATTAAAAAATAATATTTTTCAATCAAAAGTATTCCTGCATGCATGATGAGGGACTTTGACTACATGTGTAATTATTAAATACATATTTTAAATTAAAAATTTTAAGTTGTTCAATTTCAAAGTCGTTTTTATTTAATTATGTAAATGTACATGTAGTATAATGGTACCTATATTGTACAATGATTTAGTTAAACTTATTTTATTTCTATGACTTAAAATTTTTAATTATATCCTACCTATCAAATTATGTAAACACGAAAAAAATCTACTTTATTCAAAAGCGTATTTATATTCAATTAATTTATTACATTTGCTCATGTCCTCAAAAAAATTACAATATTCATATATATAATGCATCTCAATATTTTTAATTTTGTTGCAGGATGCAGTCTGTTATGTATCTCGCTATTCACACTAGAGTTTTCTTTGTGCGAAAATATTGTGATATTTATTACACCGACACACTGTGTATGGCAGGTTATGTAGGTAATTACCCTCGTGAGGACATTTACCGAAGTTACAAGAGACCTGCTTGCAACAAACCAGTTACCGAGGTACTGATGATAAATGCACTTCACCTTTACAGGTCTTTGCATGTCTAAGTAAATGGTCGGTATGGCTTAATTACTTACCTCACCTGTCACAAATATGACATGCAACGGGGATTTTTTTTTGGCACAGTTAAAGCGCTCATGTCGCCGTACATTGTAGGCGAAAGTAAATGTCTTATCACAGCACTGGCACTGATGATGATGCAGTGGTCCAGGCAGAGACTCAGGCATACCTGTTGAAGATGTACGTTCTGGAGCTAAATAAGCTGGTAACACCGGCAATTGCGTTCTAGGTACCTCAGCCGAAAAGTTCGATCACTCCATTGAAGATTTCGTGGCGTCACAGCCTAAGAAGCCGATGGTACCGTAGCATCTGTAAATGATCTTGCTGCCATGCTGGCAGTAGTTGCTGGTAGTGATTTAGGTGATTAGATTTCTATATTTATATAAATGCCTACAAGCATATTTAAATAACCTTTTCGTAATGTAATTATCTACGTGTTTTCTCCTGATGCGAACTAGTATGTAGGTTTACTCAGAGTGCTGCCATATCCTTTTACATATAAATTTTGTGTTGAAATGTATGTTGTGGGCACAAGCTTGGCTCTCTACTGTGAAAAGAACAGCATCTATATAGATAAAAAGCACAGTTTCCATTCCGACACTGTGAGGTGAAGAACGATTTTGGGAAGCACTTCCTCGTCATACCACGAAGATGAATTGCGAATACTAAGGTCTGCACTTGACCTGAACGATCACGTAGCCGCGATTTTGACGTGCCTTGTAGTAGCGGCAGAGACGGCCGGAGTTAAAGTTGGCACCACGGGTTGTATTCACGTGTTTGCATCAGTGAATAAGTTGGACTTTGCTCTTCCTGCTGAACATGCAGACATCAGCGTGTGGTGCGCTTGCGGGGTCCCCCTCGAGCCTTGGTAGGAAACGAGCAGCTCGCTTGACCGCAGTCGCTTTATGCTAGCTGCGTTAGATTTATTATTCCAACAGAGATCGATTTCATATTCATTTATCATGTAAAACTTTAATAAGCTGCAAAAGAGAATTCTCCAATGCGTATTTACTTTATCATACAAACTTTAATACATCGAAAAAAAAAATACTTTTGCCATTAGCACATTCGAGAATACACAAGGGCGCACTGGCAGGTCGGTCCAGGTTCGACACTTGAGAAAAATATACACTTACTATACTGATTGATGAAAAAAAAAAACAGACAGAGCATACTGATTAATGAAAAATAACACACTCGTCACACACATTCAAAATACCTTTAAAACAAATGTAGAGCCAGCCTTCCATTCATAATCTGCTTTACGCTACCTAATAAAGCTTGGAGTATTTCACACTTGAAACATAAATTCCAACATAAATATTTATCGTTTCGATCACATCTATATACAGACACATCATATGTGAAACAACATGTAGTACAAAATATTTAATGTTTAACGCCTTATACAAAAGTCAATTGTGTAATAATCTACAGGAAAAAGAAAGCCTCACACATGTTGCCGTGGAAAAAAAAAAAAACTAAAATTCATAAACAATTAACATTATGGTTATCCCGGGAAGGACCCTACTAGAGGAGCTGAGAAAACTTCTGACCGACTCACTAGCAGCTAACTTAACATAGCTGCTCAGTCCGGAAATATATTTTTTTAAATGTGAAAAGTATATTTTATACTCGTGTTATCTTCGTTCTGCGTAAAATCATGGACACAATTAAAGCAGACAATAGACTACTGGTAGACCGACCACTGCAAGACTGACCCATAATGACCTCCAAATGACCGCGATTGTGGTGTGTGTGGTACTGATTGTGGTGTGTGCGGTACTGATTGTGGTGCTGAATGTAGTGCGTGTGGTGCTGAATGTGGTGCGTGTGATGTTAATTGTCGTGCCTGTGGTGCTTAATGACGAGGATTGCAATGTATTAATAGAAAGATTCCGACTGACTCCTGCCGACTGGCTTCAGCAGGTTGACTCCTGCAGACTGACTCCTGCAGACTGACTTCTGCAGACTGGCCCTTGCAGACTGACCCCTGCCGACTGACTCCCGCCGACTGAATCCAGCAGCCTGACCCCTGCCGACCAACTCCTGCAATCTGACTCTTGCAGCTTGGCTCCTGCCAACTGACTCCTGCCGACTAACTTCTGCAGACTGATTCTTGCAAACTGACCCCTGTCGACTGACTCCTGCCGACTGACTACTGACAACTGACTCCTGCCGACTGACACCTGCCGACTGACTCCAGCAGACTGACTCATGCAGATTGACTCTTGCAGACTGACCCTGCCGACTGACTCCTGCCGACTGACTCCTGTAGAATGACTCTTGCAGACCGATCCCTGCTGACTGACTCCTGCAGACTGACTCTTACAGACTGACCCCTGCCGACTAACTCCTGCCGACTGACTCCAGCAGACTGACTCCTGCTGATTGACTCCTACAGACTGACTCTTACTTTACTGACTCCTGCCGACTATCTCCTGACGACTGACTCCTGCCGACTAGCTTCAGCCGACTGACATTTTTTTAATTTTGCAAGGAAAATAAACCTAATGAATGTAAACAATAGTATGTGAATCAATTTTTTTCGCAAATTTAATGCTTATATATTTGAATAAAACGAAATTTTATATGTTCGTGGCATCACGAGGGAGAGCTTCCAAAATCGACGTACACCTCATAGTGTCATAACGCAAACTGTAATTTTTTTGTATATGAATGTTGTTCTTTTTACAGTAAGGAACCAAGCTGTTGGCCACAAAAGGTCTTTCATCATAAAATTTATAAGAAAAAAATATGGGAGCACTCTGAGAAGACCTAAATACTTGTTCGCCTGATAGGAAAACACGCAGATACTTACATAATATGTTATTTGAATATGCTTGTAGACATATGTATAGCCTATATAAATATAGCAATATCAACACCTACTACATTTCTAGCACCTACTGCCACTAGTGCAGGACGATCATCTACAGATGCTACAGTACCATCGGCTTCTTCGGCTGTGATGCCATCGAACTTTCGGCTGAGGTACCTAGAATAAAATTGCCTCGTGTTACCAGCTTCTTTAGCTCCAACACCTACAAGTCTGTCGGAGTCTCTGCCTGAACCACTACGTCATTATCAGCGTCAGTGCTGTGATAACACATTTGCTTTCGTCCACAATGAACGGCGACATGAGCGCTTTAATTGTGCAAAAAAATCCCTGTTGCATGTCAAATTTTTGTGATTTTTTTTTTGTGACAGCCGTATCGACAGTTTGCTTAAATATCCAAAGACTTGTAAAGGTGAAGTGCATTTCTCATGAGTACCTCGGTAGCAGGTTTGCTGCAAACAGGTCTCTTGTGACTTCAGTACATGTCCTCAGAAGTGTAGTTACCTACGTAACCTACCCTGTACAGGATGTCGGTGCAGTAAATGTCACGTTGTTTTCGCACAAGAACAACACGGGTGTGAAAAGTGAGATGCATAGAATACTGTAGCCTTCAACAAAGCTGCGTATATTGAGATGAATATATATATATATATATATATATATATATATATATATATATATATATATATATATATATATATATATAGAAAAAATGTAGTAATTTTTCAGAGCATGAGCGAATGTAATAACCAAATTGGATAAAAAAATACCTGTGAATAATATTGTGTTTTATTTCATGTCTAACTAATTTGGTAGAATAAAATTCAACTCTAAAATGGGGACACAGAAATAAAGTTAATTTATTTAAAAGTATTGTATAAAGTACCATTGCACTGTATATACGTTTATATAACTATATAAAAATTACTTTTTAAAATTGCAAAACCAATTTTTTATTTTAAAAAATGTATCTTAAATAAATTATGAATGTAGTTAAAGTCCCGCATAATGCATGTAGGTATGACATGGATTGAAAACAAAAAGTAATTTCTTTAATAGGAATGAAATATTACATATTTTCCTTATGTCTATAAATGCCGACAGTTCACCTTGCGGCTGAATCGAGAAATTAACACCACCTTTGTGTTGAAAATAGAATCCAACATGGAGGGCGCAGACAGCGCAACCTATACTTTAAAAACATAAACAAACATGGCTGCCACGTTTTGGCAAAATCAACAACTTGCCTGGTAGGTGAATTAATACACTAGTGTCACCTAGGTGATCTAAACATATGAAATAGAATATGGCGTCCACAGCAATGCATGAACAAAATTCAAATGAAAAAACAAGATGGCGTCCTTAATCGATGTATAAACAAATGACAAACGGAAAACAAATATGGCGTCCTCCAGCAGTGTATAAACAAACGACCAATGAAAATGCAAATACGGCGTCTTCCATAAATGTTTGAACAAATGACAAATGGAAAATTAAGATGGCGTATTCCAGCAATATATTAACCAATGACAAATGAATAAAAAAAATGGCTGCTCACAATATAATTAGTATAGATGGTGGTAGGGGTGGGGGAAGCTCCGGAAATGTAAATTTACTTAAATATATTTTTAAATAATAAATTTTTAAATAATTTTATATAAATATTTGAATTTTCTCGAGTTTTTGGGGTTTCAAGGTCAAAGGTAGCCGGGTCAAGGTCAATGTCACTTGGATCTTACATGGCGGACAAGATGGCCGCCGGCAGACAGTAAAGACAGAGCATGGACAGCTCCGACACTCCACGTCAGAGGCCGATGTGCCAAACTCCCCTTTTGTCTTTTACTACCGTATGAACTATCGCCAACATAGAAAGTTTTAATAAGTTTTAAGAACTGCTTACCACACCTGTCCCACAAATATAACATACAGCAGGGAGTCGTGGAACAATTAAAGCACTCATGTCGTTGTACATTATGGTCGAAAGTAGATGCCTCACCATCAAAGTGACACTGATGACGACCTAGTGGTTCAGGCAAATTCTCAGAGAGGCCTGTTGCAGATGCACGTGCTGGGGTTAAAGAAGCTGGTAACATGGCAATGATGTTATACGTAGTTACCACTCCCGAAAAAAGTCGATGACACTGCCGTACCTACCATTAGCTCTGGAGTGCCCGAGGACATCGCAGATGCAGAATAAAACATAGATGCGAAGAGGCATAAGCTAGCCGAGACCATCCACCTATCACGACAGCTGCTGTCAAACTAAACCTCTCAGCTGACCTCGCTAATGCTTATAATATACGAGTATGCAAGCCCACGTCAACACTGACTTTGAGCCATCGTATCACACCATTAATACATCGTTCGGACACCGACCAGCTAATCACTGAGTTGCCACATGATTGCAGCTGACCAATCGTGTGGAGTTAACACATCACACACAGGCAGGTAGGCAGGCTTTAGATGCTAGTTCCTTGATAGAATTATCATGCAGTTATATCTTCAACTGTCTCTTCCAGATAAGTTCTTTGCTCGCCTATAAATCATGGTTACACTTAAAGCAGACAACTGACTCATGTCGGACCGACTTCTCATGTTGACCTCTAAATGACACCTAAATGATCCCTAATGACATATAAATGACCCTTATGACAACTAAATGACCACTTATTGTTATGCATGCAGTACTAATTGTGGTGCTGACCCCTAAATTACCCCTAATGACTTCTATATGACCCCAAAGACCTAAATAATCCTAATGACCCCTAAATGAAACATGATTGCAGTATGCATGGTGACGATTGCAATGCTGACACCTAAATAACCTCTAATGAACCACTAATAACACTAATGACCTTGATTGTGGTGCATGTGCTGCTGATTACGGTTTTGAATATCGTGTTTTCTTCTGGGGTGAAAGAGTATTTGGGTTTTATCAGCGTTCTCCCATACCGCGAAGATGAATTATGAAAATGGATGCCTGCCTTCACGAAAATGAAGCCGCGACTTTCATCATCGCTAACTGGCTGACGCCAGACTCAATTGTGCGATCGAGTTTTCATCTATGAAAAAAATGCTCATCGGCATGAGAGGAAGGTCTGTACGAAGAGTCCTTTTCGCTATGAGCATTTATCCCATGCAGTTTGTGCAAGGTGATACATTGAAAGAATATACTATGATCTGCAATTGGGAAGAATTGTGGTAGCCTGTTGTGGTGCTGCATTGTTAAATACATCGCCCAAGTTATTACATCGACCAATAGCGATGCGTGCTGGGAGCCTGCTGTAGTTCTAGGTACTTTTATTGCAAAATGCAAATACAATATACCCAGGAAGCGACGAAATACACCGACGGACCTGGATATATACTTTTTAAAGGAGAATTATTAAATAAAATTCCAAAATTTCAACTTTGGAAGTAGAACTATATCATTTTATTTTAAAATGGGGGGGGGGGGGAATTAATTTTAACTTGCGACCTACTTGCACCATACTTAGCACCACACTTAGCACTGCAATCAGCACCACAATCAGTACCACAATTAGCACTGCTTGCACTGCAATCAGGATAATTTAGGAGTCATTAGGGTCATTTAGTTGTCATTAGGGCCATTTAGTGGTCATTAGGGTCATTTAAGGGACATTAGGGTTATTTAGAGGTCATTAGAGGTCATTTAGGGGTCAGCACAACAATCAGCATCAGAATCAGCACTGTACACACTGAAATCAGGGATCATTATGATATTTTAGGGGTTATTAGGGATCGTTTAGGGGTAATTTAGGCATCAGAACCACAATCAGAACAACAATCAGCACCACAATCTATGTTTATTATGGGTCAATGTGCTAGTCTTGTGAGGGGTATATCTGACAACAAGAGTCAGTGGACTGCTTTTGGTATTACCATGATGTATAGGTGAGTGAATAAATTATCTGGAAGAAACTATTGAAGATATACCTGCTTGGTAATGTGATCAAGGAACTAGCATCTAAAGCCTGCCTACCTGCCTGTGTGTGATGTCTCAATGCCTCTACCCTATTGGTCAGCTGCTATCATGTGGCAACTCGGTGATTAGCTGGTTGGTGTCCGAACAATGTATTGCTGTTGTAATACGATGGTTCAAAGTCAGAATTGACGTCACAGTGCTTGAATACTCGTATATAAAAGCATTAGGGAGGTTAGCTGAGATGCTTAGTTTGACAGCGGATGTCATGATAGGTGGATTGTCTCGGCTAGCTTCTGCCTCTTCTCATATTAGTTTAATTCTGCATCTGTGATGTCTTCGGGCATTCCAGAGCTAATGGTAGTTACGGTAGTGTCATCGACTTCTTCGGGAGTGGTACCTATAAAATTATTGCCGGTGTTACCGGCTTCTTTAGCTCCAGCACGTACATCTCTAACAGACCTGTCTAAATATTTGCCTGAACCACTAGGTCATCAACAGTATCACTTTTGCGACGATGCATTTAATTTCATCACAATGTACAACGACATAAGTGCTTTAATTGTGACATTAATCCTTGCCACTTGTTATACAGCATAAGTATAACAGAATATCACAAATTTGAAGGTCCATAATATTGAAACAAAACAATCTACAACCTTGGTTGACTAATCAAATGAACCATGGAAGCGTGAAGTTTGTTTACCATATCTTTATAAATGTTCAATGTGAAAACTATGAGCGGCCTGAACGACATATATGCAATACTCAAACAAGTTCCACACTCTTGTCAGCATGTCCGGTGTTACGGTTTGGATGGCATCCGTAATTCTCGTTTTGAGGTCGTCAATGTTAGCCAGCAATGGTGTACGAAACACTTGATCCTTTGTGCACCCCCATAGAAAAAGGACGCACCAGGTAAGATCCAGGCTTCTTGGGGGGCCAGTGATGAAGAGCCTGGTCACCAGCTGCTCCACGACCGATCCAGCATTGCGGCAACATCTTGTTCAGGTATCCGCAAACACCTAGTTGCCAATGGGGTGGCACACCGTCCTGTTGGAAAATGAAGTCCCCTGCCGACTCATTTAACTGAGAAAACAACCACTCTGTAAGCATATCCAAATAAGGAATTCCAGTAACAGTGTGCTCGTGAATAAAGAAAGGTCCGAAAACCATGTCAGGAGACAGCACAAAACACATTCATTTTGAGCAAGGCGACATTCCTACAAATGGTAAGGTGAACCGGCACGACATGTGGATATGAGGTCAGGAGCACCAACGGACACGAGCACTCTCCCCCCAAAGTGAATGTTGGTCACATTGAACATTTATGAAGATATGGTAAACAAACTTCACAGTTCCACAGTTAGTATGTTTGGTCTATGAAGGTTGTAGGTTATTTGGTTTTGATATTATAGTCCTTCAATGTTGGGGTATTCTTTTATACTCATCCTGTAATTGTGTGATCGGTGTGGTAAGCAGTTCAGCCATAGCGACATTTTACTTAGACATGCAATGGCCTATACAAGTGAAGTGCATTTCTCGTTCAGCACTTCAACACCAGGTTTACTGCAAGTAAGTCTCATATGACTTTTTCTCGAATTTTTTATTTCAGGGTCAATCAAGGTTATGGGGTAAAGGTCAAATTTACCTGCATCCGAAATCGCAGTAGTCTGTAACATAATATGCTTGGTGAATTTTATGAACTTTTTCTCGAGTTCTTGTTTTCAAGGTCATTTAGGGCCATGGGGTGAAGGTCTAGGTTACCTACAGCCAATATAGTAATAGTAGTCCGTAATGTAATGTGCTGCTTGACTTTTGTGAATTTTTCTCATGTTTTTGTTTTTAAGGTACCATTCAAAGTTTTGCGTCAATGTCAAAGTTACCTTAATCCAATAAAGCGGTAGTAATATGTAATTTCACTGTCTTTATGACTTATGTCTTTTTTCTCGAGTTTTTGTTTTAAAGATCATTCAAAGTCATGGGGTCAAGGTAGAGGTTACCTACATCCATTATGGCTGTAATAGTCCAATATGGTGGCAGTAGTCAGTAACGTAGTATGCTAGTTGACTTTTATGGATTTTTATCGAGTTTTGTTATCAAGGTCATTCAAGGTCATGGCATCAAGATGGGTATATCTGAATCTAATATGGTGGCAGTAGTTTGTAATGTCATATGCTTGCCGACGTTTATGGTTTTTCCTCGAGTTTTTGTGTTTAATGTCATTCAAGGTCATGGGTCAACATTAATATCACCTTCCTCCAAAATGGTGTTTACGATGGCTGACAGCACCAAGATGGCTGACAGTGCACGGCCGGGGGGGGAGATCTGGCGACTAATTTTTTGGAGAGGAGGCGAGGGGGGAACCTTAGGAACGTTTAATTTTTAAATACATTTAAATATAATTTTTACTTATGGTATTTTAAATATTTTTTAATAATACATTTTTTTTTTTTGGAAATTTTTGGATTTCTCAAAAATATTTTTTGAATATTTTTGGTAATTTTTTTTGGAATTTTTTGTGATTTTTGGGTTCAAACAAAGCTTAAATGTCCTGAGTCTGGCTCTTCTGGCTCAGAGTCGCTAATCTGTCTCTCCTGCTCCGGGAAAATTGGGAATTTTCTGGGGTCCTCTTTCTATAATTTCTAATTACATTTATGTAATTAATAAAAAAAATATAGCACTTCTATTTGATTGTTTTTAGAATATTTGGGATTTTTTGGATCTTTTTGTGTTTTTTGGGATTGTTTGGGGTTTTCGGGGTCGAATATCAGTGAGGTCAATGTTAAAGGTCAATAATCAAAGTTCAAGCATACATGGATCCTAGATGATGGTCGGGTGATGTCACAACACGGCGGGCTCCCGGCGCCTGGCTCCTATGCCAGATGCTGTT
The DNA here is from genome assembly GCA_029891345.1 of Dryococelus australis. Classification (NCBI taxonomy): domain Eukaryota; kingdom Metazoa; phylum Arthropoda; class Insecta; order Phasmatodea; family Phasmatidae; genus Dryococelus; species Dryococelus australis. The sequence continues at coordinate 21,729,071 of CM057002.1, forward strand.
GCGTTCAACTCGCCATTTCCCTACTACACACTCGTGTTTTTGCCCGGCAGTTCTTCACCAACTGCATGTGCATCTCGGATGTGTGGGGCAACGCATCTTCGGCGGGGTCCAGTAGCAGCTTCTTCAGCGCGCAGCAGAGGTTCCTAGGAGACGCTAACCTGGTGGTCTCCAACGGACCATGTCCTGTTTCCTGCACAACCAGCCTCTACATCTACGTCATATCCGGCCTCTGCATACATCTGCTGAGCGGCTTCGGGCGCATCGGCACCACCCTCATCTACTTCCGGTGCGCTGTAAAAATAAAATATGCAATTATTTCCGTATATGCAAAGTGTGTCATTTGAACTGTTGTTTAGTTAAGTGCTTATCTCCACAAAAATATTTTCTTTGCAAGATATCGGCATTCAAAACCTCGATCTTAAGAGCAGCGCGAATATCTCCACTTCACTCTTTACAAGAAAATAAATGTTTTCTTCCCTAGTTGCAATAACACGAAAATCTAAAAAAAAAGTTATTATTTTATAAATATGATAGGTATCATTGTTAGAACTAGGTATATAATACGCAATTACGCTGTTAAAGCATATTTTACAAGAAAATTAAAATCATGAGAAACTAATTTTTAAATATATGTGAAGAAGAGCCCTTACCCAATTTATCCCTTCATTTCTTTGAGGCTGTTTTGTTTTTAGTAACGAAATCTTGCATTAATTCCAAAGGGCGGGTTAGAGAGACTTAGTGTTTTGTTATTGGTTTCTTTGAGCGCCTTTTTATTGATAATGGATATACATAGCCTATTATCTTTCGTTATGTGTTTTTTTTGTGTTTTTTTACAGTAAAGTATTAATCATTGTGCAATCACGTCTGCCTTTTTGTTATTGTTCAAGTGGTATGTGGGTCTGGTTTCACTTTCATAGTGTAGAACACAATGATAAACCACTGCAGGATCAACTTTCTTAGATTCCTTGGACGTTGGGCCCAGGATTTCTATGGGTTGTATACGGTTAATGGGCATGTTAGAAAGCAACCTTTGAAAAATGTCACTGCCCCTACCTGCACATACTTTCATAGGAACACTGACTGTCATGCGCCCAGTGAAGTATGTAAAGACAGAGGGAAAGTAGGTCCACGTCTTAATGCTGAATTAAAAGCTTCAGGTAAACATTTTTTGAATACTAAAATTATTTATTTTGCTTTCTGTGTTTTTTAATGCACGTAAGTGTAAGTATCAACAAACTGAAAAATATATTTACTTTTCTAATATTTTACCACTTTAATTTACAGACGCACGAATACAGTGATGGGGCCCATAACAATGTTAATTATACATGCGGTGGAAGGATACATAATATGTGTACAAGCAAATCTTAAACAGGTCATACAAAAGTGCTGATTTTACCGTGAACAGACTATAAGAGCCTTAGTCCTTTCAACTTTATCATCACTTATTAAAGGTAAAACTCGTCAATAGTTTCAAAGCAGCTTAAAACTGTCAGTATATAATTTGTGGATACGCTCAGTAGAATGAGTGGATGAAAGTTGGCTGTAAACCGTGTACTGGGATATAATTAAGAATCAATCTTGCATTCATTACGTAACATAATTTGTGTAGGAAGTTTTTTTTGACACCTCAACGAGTAAAGCTTCGCATATCGTGACCCGATTCGAAAAACGCTAAAATACGAGCCTTAAAAAGGCAACATTTTCAACCCTTTAAATAATATCTTTGCAAAACCCAACTAATCTCTGAAGTAAAATATATGCATGTAATGTTTTTAGCTTGATTATGCCTGACATGTGAACTTGCGGTTTCTCTTTAATTTACCGACACTTGATTTACCTATCTTATGCCTGTCTGCAGGTGTGCGGATCAAAAAGAACAAGTCTTCCAGGGTTTCAATGTATTTTTGTTTTGCCTTTTCGGATTGCTTCCTGGACCAATAATTAGCGGTACTATAGTTGTTGAGTTCATTTTAATAACACGAAGATAACTCACAATCCATATGAAATCTATTACCAGAGTCTTGCATGAAAATTACCTTGTTTCCGTGTTATATTAATGGAATAATTACTGAACGTAGTAAGAAATTTTCTGTACTTATTACAAATAAAACTTAGTTACTATATTACAAATACCTTCTTGTAAGTCTACAGCAGAAATATCGCATGTTTATGTAGCACAATATTTATAAAAACTTGAAGTCTACAACACTTACTTGTTAAACATCAACATTAGTTTTACACATTCTACACTAAGGTTTTGAGAAGTTTAAACTAATCTATTTGAAATTTAAAAAAAAAATCTTTCGCAACTCTTTATCGAATAATTTTTTGTACAAGTAAAAACAAAATTTTTACAGTGCGGAGTATCATAGAATTATCGGATCCCTTAGAAAAAAAGTCTGTTTCCTTTTGAAGATAACGGTTCAACTTTTTTGAAGTATTATTTACATGTGAACTTCTTGCGACGATTTGCAAGGTGGCGAAAAAATCACAAAGTCGCGTGGTGCCACACAGGACTACTGGGTGACTGAATATTGTGATTCCTAGCATTGCCTGGTTCCTCCGCATTAGAAACGAAAAAATATGCTGATTTCAAAATTCTGTACTCAGAAGCCACTCAAGAATTCTAATAGATAATAAATATAAGGCGTGTAATTGTTAATATTGTCTAAATAATTTTTAACGTAGAAAACAATACCTACATATTTTTCTTTCATACTCTGCCTGTGGATTAATTTCCGTCTACAAACACAGTTCTCCAGCGAAGGCCACTGTTCCTGCTACAATAGTAGTTTCTTCAACAGAATGTTTATCAATTTTAAAATTGTTCCTTCTCAAACAAAAATGTATTAACATTAGCACATTATAACGCGAATACGAGCATTTTTATTCTTTTTGTATAAACAAATTACATAACTGATCGGTGAGTTTTCTTCGGGATATCTCATTATTGCCTAAATTATTTTCTCTTGTATTATACGATGAAGTAAACAATATATGGTCATTCCCCTTTGGAAAAAAATAATATTTTGCTTTTTGATGTTTCAGTCATTTAGTCTATGATTTCCGCTATTTGCTGAGGGTTATTAGCTTAGTACTGCTCTAAAAGGGCTATTCAATTAATATATTCAAGGCAATTTTTATATTGTGTTTTAATAATGACTGCAGTAGGCGTCTTTAATAATTGATTTTTGCCAGTATGCATTTTTTTTTAATTTGACTTTATATATTTTAGGACTCATATTCAATTAACAAACTTACTCACGCAGGTACAAGCATAAAATGCAGACTAGTGTTAGAGGCGAATCAACACCAGCATACCGAGACACTGTTCGATATAAAATTCGGTATTCAGAGAACAAATTTAAGTATGGACATTTTGGAATTACCATTACTTCACTATCTTCTATCATTACATTCTGGACAATATGCTCAATTTAGAAACACTATTCTTATTTTATCTAAACTCCTGTTCACAAGGGAAGTGGATCAAGTTCCCTTATCACCCCCCTCTGGATCTGCCTTTGGATATAATAGGAGGCCGCGGTGGCTGAGCGGTTAGACTGCTCGCCTCCCACCATTTCTAACCGGGTTCAATCTCCGGCCGGTTCGCTCCAGATTTTCGCAAGTGGGAATCTTGCCAGTCAATACCGCTTGTTGGCAAGTTTTCTCGGAGATCTTCCGTTTCCGCGCCCTTTCATTCCGGCGCTGTTCCATTTTCACCTTATTTCGCATTCATCGGCTCTCAAGACCTCGTTGTTAAGAGCCGTTTAAATCTCTCAACTCTACTCAATCAACTATGGATATATCTTATTTTCCTTCGCAGCTTGTAAAAACTAAAGAGTCTGTAGTTGTTTCACGGATAATTAGGTACTTTCGAAACCTCATTTTTTTCTATTTCCTTGGAATTGTTTATCCTTCCGCCTAATGTCAAAATTAATGTTGCCAAACAACTAGAGCTGATTAACGGTACATGTTGTATTTATGAAACAAACATTTCAATAAATCTCCATAACTAACAGTACTTAACATAAATTAAATACTGATATGATCTCAGTACAGTTTGCAGATATGTACGAAAATTCGCCCCATGTCTTTACGTCGCATTCAAAGTTTCACATTAAAACTTGAGGGCAATGAATGCTTTTTTTTTTTTTTAGATGTAGTATATGCCAGTTTCGTTTAATCCACGAATGGAGAAAAATGTGATTAGGTCTCATGGCAATTTTAGTTTTATATTTGGCGTAAAAATACAAAATGTTATCAGAAAAGTATATTCAAAGTAGGAGTTTCTAAAATTGATCAGCCTGTGGCATCATGTGATTATGTAAACTGTAATATTTATGTGTTACGATTACGGTGTTTTTTGTTCTAGTGGGGACAAATTCGAAATAAATCTATTTCCCTGGCCACACATCTTTGAACATTGTGGTTTCTGATCACCAAACTATTCATGATTTTGCATTCTTGTGAAATGCTCTTCAACTTATAACATTACCTAAAAAAACTAACTAATTGCATAAGAAAAGACATGTAAAATTTTTTTTTTTTTTTTGCATGAACAAACCATAAATACGAACAGACTGACCGAAAAAGTGATAACCAACTTTGAAACAAGATGCCCTGTTTTAATTCAAGAAATATTTAAAATCATGGTATGAAAAATTTCGTAATTTTTGAAAATTTATAAAAACAAATAAATATTGACATAATTTTTATTTGAAAGGTTGTATAATATTTTATAAAAATGAATTTTACTGAGCGTACCTTAAAATGGATAAGAAACGACCTCTCGGCCAACCTTGTTAAATTTCCTGTGATTACTTTTATTAAATTTATTAGCACAATCCAAAAATTTTACAATTGTTATTTTAACATGCTATGATGCAAAAACTGTGTAATCTAAAATAATATTTTATGCGAGGATACATAACTTACAAGTTCGACGGCTTTTCGTATAAATGTGAAATAATAATAAATATTTTGGAAGCCAGCGTTTTTATGTGTTAAATAGACACAACGTGTAGGTATTTTATTGCCACACGTTTGGGCGTTCAAAATTTTTCTATAATGTGTTGTGTTAACACTCATACAGTTATATATATTTTTTAATTTGCCACACGTATAGGGAGACAAATTTTAATACTGTAACACTATTGGGGTGTATTACAATATTGCAGCTATAAAATATTACTTATGTGGTGCATAATATAAGAAATGAATGTATAATGCAATGATAAAATATCGTTGTATATGTGAGTTGAGTCTGATAGGTTATACTAATGATATAATATGCCTCGTCTTAAATATACGATGCTACCAAAAAATCAGTATGGTCATTCAGATTTGAATTATCCGGGCATTTAAAAACAATTGGAACATTAATGTATTAGAGTAAGCAACCAGATAAGTCTTAACTCGAATAAATTAATAGAAGAAGAAAAAATTACTATTGCATAACTTAAGTTAAAATTTACTATGCTATTATAATTCCAAATTTTATTACAGACAACAGCAACCTGCACCTTGCAAATCGAGATATCTACCAATATTAAGAATTACTAGTGCTAGTGTCATAAATAGATTTACTTTTGCCTAGGGAACATGCGACTTAGCTGTGTCGATAGCGGGAAATAACTGCAATTCTGCCGATGTCGTGGAGTCATCCTTCATTGGTGTAGAACCCAGGAACAGCTCTCCCGCTCACCACGGATAGTAGATCTCCAGGTGGTGCTCAGCGAACTCGTCCTCTCCGGGCCGGAACAGCAGAGGTGGGCGCAGAACCGGAACCTCGCCAGAATCCGCAGCCATTAGCTCTCCTCTCGCAGAATTGCCTCTCCGAACACCAGACACCGCGTCGTCCTTGGTGCGAAGTCAAAAACCCCGAAGTCCTCCTTTACTGGGCCGTCCTTTCTTCCGGGCTCATCGTACAGCTTATGTCGAATTACTTCTTCTTTTAAACATATATACGCTCAGCATTTCAATAGTGCGCGAATAACTCTGGATCGCCGTCCTAAATATAAAATTTTGCCAATCAAATATTATAGAATGTCTTTCATACTCAGAACTGACTTATTTTCTGAACTGGTCTCTCACTGATTCCAAATTAGAATGAATAAGTGTTTTGTTCTATCATACTGTTGTTCGAAAAAAACAATAAAATGTGATAGGCCGGCTGGTGTGACCTGATTCTTTTGAGAAAACAAAAGGTAGTGCTTGTTACAAAGACAAATACTCATATTATACATTGCATTAAAGTTTGCATCCAAATCAAATTTAAGATATCGTATAATCATAATAAAGTCATAAATATTGAAGTGTTACAGCGTCCCTACACTTTCGACGGGGCATTGACGAATAGAATAATTTTACACTGTTCGCTTCAAACACGATTGTCTGTACATGCCAGTCAGAGTTTACGTTAAATTATTATTATTTTTTGAAGTTGCAGGAAACGAAATTATTCTAAAGAATATTTCAAAAAGTTCTGAATAAACTGCGTTGCATCTATATAAAGTGGTATAAATGTATATGAATACGTTTTTTATAAGAAAGAAAGCACTAACTGTATAATGTTTGGTGTCTTGTGTTTCCAGCGCTGTCCTTCATGGGTACCTTCGTGGATTACAAAGTGTGGAGTTTGGGCAGGCGTCTGAATTTATACAGCGAGAATCAAGAGAGAAGATTAAGGTTAAAAGACAAACTCAAGAAGCGAAGCTCGACGGATTACAAGTAAAAGTGCTAATTTTAAAATAATTAAGTTACAGAACGATGCTGAAAAGACCTACAAAAATTTACATTTACGTTGTAAAAAGAGGTAGATGACGAACGTGAACATTCCTCAGACATGAGTGCTTATCATAAACTCTTTGTGCTGTCACAAATGTATTTTACCACTGATGCTTGTATTTCAAACACTTCTTTAAATAAACGACATTATAATATTTTATTGAGCATCTTTTGAGTGAAAGATGTTATTAAATACCTGCTCTGTTGTCATAGTTAAAATAGAATAATAATTTTAAGATAAAGAATTAATAATGCTATATAGTAAAATATTTTCCTCATTAATTAATTAATTTCAAGTAGTATATTTATACTGGCGCAATAAGTCTGACAGTAATGTGAGCCTCAAGCTTAGTGATATACCGATGTATTCGTGGCTGTATCGGTATCTGCCGATATTCCACTCTTGTAGATTTTCCGATGTATTCGTTCCCAACCGATGCATGTATAAAACGATACATTTTCGTAATCTTATTTTTCGTTTTGTTTTATTGCATCCGTAAGATCCTTTTTCTATACATAGCTGTATAAAGATATTGGACAAGTCAAATTATGGTATACAAAGATTGTACACTGGCCATAGTAAACACACACACACACACACACACACACACACACACATATATATATGTATGTATATATATATATATATATATATATATATATATATATATATATATATATATATATATATATATATACATATATATACACGTGTACGTGTAGTCTGATGTAGATATATATATATATATATATATATATATATATATCAGACTACACGTACACGCATCACATCTTTTCCTCATAATTTGACCAGTCCTCCTCCAACATGCTGTGGGGCGTCGTCGTTTTGCTGAAACAGAAGAAAAAGGAAACGAGAAAAACTAGAACAAAAAATGCATACAAAAACCTGTTATGCAATAATTTCTTAATTTTTGTAGTTTAGATATTCATCTGCACTATACAATGTTAGTTTAGAAAAAAACTTCTTTCAGCTGTTTTTTAAAGAGTTTTTGTTAGAGAAGCAAATTGCTTGAAGGTGTTGTGGTAACTTATTGAAAAGTTGGCTACCAAGGTAGGATGGCCCTTTCTGAACAAGCTTTTCAAAGATAACTGAATCCATGCTAATGTTTTTTTGTGTTAGTGTCATGCTTATGAAAGTTCTCTTTTTCCTTATATAAATTGTTGTTTTTGGAAATGAATATCATTACTGAAAACATGTACTAATTGTCTACTGTTAAGCCGAAAAACTTAATCACTGCAGTTTCATTAATTTTGGCTCTGTTACTGCTAACATACGAATTAATGTTTTCTTTGTATCCTTTGTGAGGAAATTCATGAGATATGTTTTATCTAGTTTGAGATTTAATTTGTTTGCAGTAAGCCATGCATTTTGCTTTGTAAATGTTGTGACCGTTTTTTGTGTAAGATCATTTGCCGAGTCTCCAGAGACTAAGATGCTAGTATCATTTGCAAATAAAATTGGAGTAGTTTCTGGCGTTAAGGAACATGGAAGGTCATTTATATAAACTAGGAAGAGTAGGGGGCCTAATATTGGTCCTTGTGGGACCCCATGATTTATTTTTCCTGGTTCAAAGTTGAATGAAGTAGTTTTTCCTTTGATGTGCTCTTGTCTGTTTGAAAAGAATGAGCTTATTAGTTTATTTGGTGTACCTGAGACTCCATAAAACTTCAATTTTTCTATAAGTATGTTGTTATTTACACAGTCAAATGCTTTAGTGAGGTCGCAAAATATTCCATTAGATGGCATATTTTTATCAAGTGCATTAAGAATTCTATTTGTTAGTTTGAAAATTTCATCATTTGTTGACGTGTTTTTCCTAAAGCCAAACCGTAAATTTGAAAAGATTTTGTGATTTTCAAAATGATGCAGGAACCTCCTGTAAATTTGTTTTTCAATTACTTTTGGAAGGATGTAAGAAGTGAGATGGGCCTATAATTGTTTACATCGGTCTTGTCTCCTTTCTTGAACAATGATATTACCATAACACATTTGAGTCTGTCTGGAAATAATCCTGTATTTAAGATACCATTACAAATATGGCTTAACGGAGCACTGAATTCAAAAGGGCAATGCTTTAATAACCTACAGCTAATACCATCGCGGCCGGTAGATAATTCTGGTTGCAAAGAATTGATAGTTTTCTCCACTTATTTTGGAGCTGTGTTTGTAAACGATATAGCAGGGTATTCTAGACCCTGTAGTGTAGGAATATGGTTTATATCTTGTATAATGTTTTTTTAAATCATGATTCTACGACCTTTAAGTAGTATGAATTACATGTATTTGCGACTAATTTAGCGTCTGAGGATATGCAGACATTTACTTTTAGGTTTACAACTGGGCATTGCTCTGTTTTTTTTCCTGTTGTGTTTTTTTACAATATTTCATGTAGCATTTATCTTGTTTTGAGAATTCTTAATGAGGTTACAGAAAAAATTCTCCTTTGCAGACTTTATGACCTTACTCAAAATTTTGCAGTATTTCCTGTAGTGATTCATTGTGTCAGGGTTGCCGCTGGTTCTGGCGGCCTTGTATAGTTTTCTTTGGTTTTCGCAGGGAATTTTTATTCCTTTGGTGAGCCATAAATTTTTCTTTTAATTTGTATTACTGTGTATCAGTCGTGATGGGAAATTTTTTTCGAAACAATGAGAATTTGGTTAAAAAACAGTTAAATTTTTAATTTGCTTCGGTACAAGTATACAATGTTGACCATTGTTCCCTGCTGAGCTCACTTTTGAATTGTAAGACTTTTCTAGTGAAAAATTTCGCGTTTTCTTATAAGAAATTCTTTTGGAGGGCATTTTTATAGAAGGCATAAGTAATATTTGCGCACCATGATCTGGTAAGCCATTTATTATTGGGAGACAGTGGCACTCTGCAACTAAGTTACTATCAATGAAAATGGTATCAATTGCTGTCTGACTGGTTCCTTCTATTCTGGTAGGAAAGTTTACTACAGACTTAAAGTTGAAGGTACTGAGTAAACTATCGAGTTCAGTTCTTTGGTTGCTTTCTTTTAAATAATCGGTATTAAAGTTTCCATAGAATTGCAGGTATCGAACCATTGCACAGGGCAGGGTTGGGCAAGTCTATACGAAGTACTGCTCAGTTACCAAAATGATCCTCCATTCCTTGTTAGTACGTCGTCACCTCATCAGCGTTGGGTCTCCAAATAATCTCATTCACTTTAACGTGGAACATATACGTAATTCACTCCTTAATTTAAAAAGACCTAGTCTTCACTCACGGCGCCCGAGATTTGTTTTAGTGTTAAGCTGAGTCACTGTTGTCCGTACGCCAATGTCGTGAGGAGGCTGCGCAGGTGTTAGTTCACTTCCCGAAACTCTGGCAAAACTCACTCCATATGTTGGGAAGCAAGAGGTTCCAGAGTTCGCTTAATTCACTCAGGTCCAGTCTTTTGAATAAGCGTACTAACTCTAACCTTAGTTTTCCGCTATGTAGTAATGCGCAAAGAATACGAGGTTCCTTTCCCATACGAGAATTGAAGTCACCAACAACAAAAATGTTATAGCTTGTCCAAACGTAAGGAATTAGGTCTGTAGGTCTCGCGAAACTTTAAATCACTGCGTATTGTTGTGGATGCTACTTAAGACGACATCCCAACTTAAAGGATGGCAGGAGGGAAAGGGTATTTAAAAGAATTATTAGGACTATCAATATTCTTGAATAGCTAAGTAAAATTATTACAAGTCCTCGGGAGCAGGTAAGGAGAGGACTGGGCAGGAACTTCACTCTTTCCCCTTAAACAACTCATCCCTGAAGCGCCGGAGGTCGGAGCCATGCCGTCTTGTGTCCTCCTCGCCCCGCTGACGGCCACCGTTAAAAACCCTCTCTCCTGGTCCCAGGCCACTCTTCTCGCCACCTCCCCCCTCAGCAACCGACCACGTGTAAGTACGTTGCAACTCATTCCTATTCGCTGATAGGTTGGCGTGACCGGAGTTATAATTGTCAGCTGATTGACATCCTTCGGTGTCAGCCATACCTAATAAAAAAGGACCCAACTTGCAGGTTTTTTTTTTTGGCCAATATATTATGCTTTCGCATTGCTGCTCGTGCTGACCCAATCACCATAGTGGGCTACCGCTGACCACATTTCTTCTGAGCGCACTGCGTGGCTGATTTTTCAAATGAAACAGTATGCATTGTGTTAATTTTTCATACCTGTTATGATAAATGCTAATTCCCAAATACAGGTGTCTTGGATGCATGGGTACCAAACACACTACATTCATATCTTGCGGGACTTTGTACAAACTAAGTGGCGGATCTAGTAACCAATTAATGGGGAAGGGGCTACAAAATGGGTAATAATAAGCTCACTCTGTCTTATTGAACTATTAGTATATTCATAGCAATTCTAAATGTATGTTTTGATCATGCCTGCAGTAGATGTCTTCAAGAATTCATTTCTACAAGTATGCATTTTTTTTTAAATTGTTTTAACATATTTTAGAACTCATGTTCAGTTAACAAAGTCACGCATGAAGCTACAAACTTACAATGCAGACCAGTGTTAAAGGTGAACAAAATTGTCAATTTCTGCTGGCGCTACCCGTGGAGTTTCCATCACGTGCTTATAAGAACACGTTCATGAAGATATAATTTTTAATATAAAATTCGGAATTCATCGAATAAATGTATGCATGAACATTATCATATCACCTACTACTTCACTTATTTTCTCTACTGATATTACATTCTCGACAATATGCTACACTTATAAACACTAATTTTATTTTATCCCGTCTAAACTACAGCTCATAAGGAATGTGAATCAAGTTCTCTTATCATACCCCTCTGGATCTGCCTTTGTATATATTGGTAGGCCGCGGTTGCAGAGCGGTTAGACTGATCGCCTCCCACCTAGGCTATGCGGGTTCAATCCCCGGCTGGGTCGCTTCGCTTTACGGCGGGTTTTCTCGAGGATCTCCCGGTTATCCCTCCCTTGCATTCCAGCGCTGCTCCATTCTCACCTCTTTCGCCTTCATTGGCTCTCAAAACTTCGTTGTTAGGAGCCACCTAAATCTCCCAACACAATTCACTTAGCTCTGGATATATTTTGTTTTCCCTTGCAGCTTGTAGAAAATTAGTCAGTCTGTAGTTTTTTCAGTGCTAATTTGTTACTTTCAAAAACCTCAATTTTGTTCTACATCCTCCGAATTGTGTATCCTTCCACCTAATGTCAAAATTAATGTTGGCAAATAACTAGAGCTGGTTAGCGGTACATATGGAATTTCACAAACAATCTTTAAATAAATCACTTTAAATAAGTGCACTTAATATAAAGTAAATACTTACTGCTATGATATAAGCGAAGTTGGCAGATATGTACGAACATTTGTCCCATGTCTTTACGTCATATTAGAAGTTTACATCAACATTTAAGGACAATGAATGTTTTTTTTAGATGTTGCATATGGCAGTTTCGTTTCACCGACGCAAGTAGAACAAATTGAAAGCGTATCGTGGCAATTTTAGTTACAAGTATGGCGGAAAAATACAAAATGTTATCAGAAAACTATATTCAAAGTGGGAGTTTCTAAAATTGATATGCTTGTGGCATCATTGCGGCGATGTAACTATGTAAACTGTAATATCTATTTTTTATGATTACGGTGTTTTTGTTCTAGTGGGGATGAATACGAAGGATACCGGTTTCACTGACAAACACATTGTTTAACATTGAGGATGCTGACCACAAAACCATTCATTATTATGAATTCGTGCGAAATACTGCTTGACTTATATACACTAATCGCGGTTTCTTCACTCATTTTTAATCAAACCTTTGAAAAACCATCCAATGTATAATGTGTTTAGTTATTTTCTAATTATGCCATGTATCACAAGCGTTTTATACCTCTGTTAACATAAATTTAAATCATTTTTCATTAAATTGTAGTTTCAGCAATATATTAATTACTACTTATGGTGTTATATATATATATATATATATATATATATATACATATATACAGTGAGAAAACATAGACATTGGTAGCTCCTAGTAAGATATTGTTCTCATGCAAAAAATTATTACAACTGAGTGCGCACGAATTCAGATGCGTTATCCTTTGGTGTAATTTTCTATACATATTTGTACTTAATTTGTACGAGGCGGCGGAATATCCTGGAAGTAGGATTGTAGCAGTGTTTCAAAAAGTGTGAAATAACCGTAAATGGATTATAACAGTACCTACAAAAACTATTTATTTACACAAAAAATGACACTATAAAATCACAAGTTTTATGTGTTTGGGGTGTACAAATAATAAAAACCAACGAACTGACTAAAAGTGATAATTAACTTTGAAATAAGATATCAAGAAATATATAAAATTATGTGTTTGAAAAGTCTCGTAATTTTTATTAATTTCTAAAAACCATGAAATGTTTTCATACTCTTTTATTTGTAAATATTGTGATATTTTATTAAATTAATTTTACTGAGCATACCATAAAATGAATCAGAAACGTCCTCTTGGTCACCCGTGTTCAATTTTATATTATTTATATTATTCGCACATTCGAAAGATTCTGCAATTGTGATTTTGACATGCAACGATGCAAAAACTGTGTGTAATCTAATATAATATCATATGCGAGTATACAGTACTTGCAAGTTGGATGACATTGAGTAATAATTTAAAATAACAAATATTTTGGAGGCTACCGCCCCTGTGCTTTGGATGGGACGTCACAAAATAGAATAATTTTCCACTTTTCCCTTCAAACACGACTGTCTGTGCACTGTAATGATTCAAGAAAGGAAATTATTTCTAAAAAAAATTTCAAAAGTTCTGAATTAACTACGATGCAGCTATAAACATGAGACGTGATGATGTGTGTGATATCAAAGGGAGTACTGACTGAATTATGTTTGGTGTTTTGTGTTCGCAGCGCTGTCCTTCGTGGGTACCTTCATGGATTACAAAGTGTGGAGTTTAGGAAAACGTCTGAATTTCTACGACGAGAATCGAGAGAGAAGATTAAGTTTAAAAGACGAACCGAAGAGGCGAAGCTCTTCGGATTTCAAGTAGAAGTGTTTATTTAAAAATAATAACATTACTGAACGATGCTGAACAAGCCTACAAAAATTTACATTTAATTTATATGCACATAGAAGTAGGCAATAAACGTGAACATTCTTCAGACATGAGCACTTATCAGAAACTTTTTGTGCCGCCACAAATGTATTTTACCACTAATAACACCCATATTACAAATATTTTTTTTTTTTAATTCACGACATTAAAAAATTTGTTAACCAACTTTTGAGTGCAAGATGTTATTAAATACCGGCTCTGTGTTCATAGTTAAAATATGTTAAAAATTTAAAGAAAAATAATTGATAGCGCCGTGTAGTAAAATTTTTCCTCATTAATTAATTTTATCAAGTCGTATGGTTATACTGGCTAATAATACTGGTAGTTATGTGAGCCTTACAGTATTTGTAACACAGTAATGTATTGTAATTTAAAAAAAACAATGCATCTTTAGATGTAATTTTGGTTCATCAAAGTGTATCGCAGCCAATAATATTAATACATTCATGTTTATTAATATTATTGTGCCCAAATACCTGAGTATAACTTCTCTTAATTAATTAATTACCTAGGTTACATTTATGTGTTCCTGAAGATATCGTACTTAAATAGGCATTGCTTTCAAGACATTCTGTCAATGATGGGGTGCAGACATGTTTGTAAATGATACGAATCATGAAATGTGTGGCGTAAAATTCTGAAATTGTCGTTATTTTAACCGGCATTTTCAGAATATTGTATCTCTTTATAGTTGTCGTAACCAAATTCTATAAGAAAAATGAAGATAAAGACTATTCGCACTGATTACTCATTGTAGTTATATTAGCTATGGAACTTAATTTCAGGAAAATTTTCATGTGAATTGATTTTAAGAAACTGTGTGCATGAAAAGAGAAAATGAGAAGTGTTTACTTTTTATCGTTACTAATATTGTTATATTATTCTTCGTCTTATTATTAACTCGCCAATGTCGTTTCTAAAATTGGATATTAAATTTTAAGTTATGTCTGTAAACATTTGTCTTAGTTGTTTACTTTATTCTGAACTATTACTGAAGATTTGCTTAGGAAACTAACTTCCAAATTCCAAAATACAACCCACAATACACTTTCACCCTTTTAACAATAGTTAATGCTGGATATTAGTAAGTCCCATAAAAATTCTTAGAACCACGAGAAAGCCAAACGTTTTTGTTTAATTATAATATTGTCTCATGTTGATGAGCTACATCTTGCACACATTTTGAAATATTGTTTTTTAATTTTCTCGTTTCATATCTGAAGATTAATCGGAGAACGACTTATAATTATAACTTATGTAAACTTAACCAAAAATGGTGCACGCATTCATGTTATTCTCGAGGGTCAAATCCTGATCATTGCGGTTTTTAAGTATCTTAAGTTAGGTCGACCAAATATGGGCACCCTTAAGAAATCCCAGCCGTTGTGAAGTGATAAGTGTTCGGAAAAATTCTGTGTTATGGGAAGTATACTTACCGTCAAACCAAGTAATAATAGTGTGAGATAACAATCCTTGCACAAGAAGCCATTATTTTATGTAATGTGAAAGAGTTGTAGTCTTAAGAAAGAAATAAGAACAGGTGTTCCAAATATGGGCACGATACTCCTTTTTAAAGTAATAGAGTTTACTGTTAAAGTTCGTTATTGACGCTATTATTCGGGCTAGTGACAATGAATACGTTGACGTTCCACTCGAATATTTATTCGCCACAATTTTGAACATAAAGGTGTACAGAGATGGCAATATGAGAGGTGCAGATTGTCATCAGTCTAACATGGAAACAGAAACACGGACAATAAGAATTCAGATGACATGTAATGTACTTTACGTATCACAGTCAACCTTAAATTGGATGTTAATGATTTATAAATATAACTATAATCACAAAATAAATGATTACCCTTACAATAAAACCCTTACGGGCCTTCTAAAATAGAACAGCAAAAAAATTGACAGTCAAAAGTTATTTCGTCACGTTCTATCACAAACAAAAGATCTATTCACAAGAAGTACACCCGAAAGTTAACAATGCCTCGAGATCTTCATGAGGAACCAAGCGTGCACATCCTTTGTAAAGCCAACGAAAACAAACCTTGCATCATGTCGTGTTAATCTTCATGTTTTTATTGCACAAGTGACAGGGGTAGTTCGGTGATCTTGATGTTTTGCTGCCTTTCTCTTCTCCGACAGAAGATGACATTCGATTGTGATGTCGAATATCTTTGTTAGACGTCGATTCCTTCATGTTCTTTTCCTTCTGTTCGGTAAATAAATTCTCACAGGAACTGTTAAAATTAGTCACCTTGCTCAAGTTCTACTTTCAAGCTGTTACTCCGCGTCTTTGCGCACTAAGTTTAGTACCATAATGCATGAGAAGTATTTCATGCGAGGCATTACCGGCGCACGTTTTTATTTTTACAACACGTGATCAAAAGTATCCGGACAACCTATGGAATATGAAGTACAAGTATGGGCTGCTTTCAACATTGAGGACAGGCTGCACTCTCGCAGGTATACATTAAATGGAATACCAAGGTGCTGATTAATTATATTAATTTTATTACCGCATGCCACAACTATTATAATCTAACTGGAAAGTCCCAACCTTGATCATGTTGCCGGAGGCGGATTCTAGGCGGCGGTTAACGACGGCCGGACACGCTCACCTCCATGTATATTTAGTCCGCTGCGCCGATGAAGAAAGACCAGCCCACGGGATACACTGCCCTATATGTAGGGATATGAACATTTCGTGAATTCATTTCAGGATAAGATATACGTCAAACACGTCTACACTGAAGTTGACTTTCCAATTAGATCGCAGTTTATTAGACACGCCCTGGACGACTCTGACACAATAGCAGACTTGCATGGAAACAAGTAACGAGTGCCATACTGTCAGTTTTGAAGTAACACTGGCTACTCTACGGGGAAGCAGCCAATGAACAAACATTTGAGGCTCGAGTATAAGTATGACTGTTGAGTCTAGTCTATAGGTTATTGAACTCGCGAATTTTTCCTATCCCTACATATATTGTCTGCGTCGTCTACATTTACTGGTCGGTGGAGGGGTTTTCTTCGTTTTGCGATTTCATAACTAATTTCAACAATCTACCGCCTGTGTCCTGGATATATGAGTGAAGGTGTGATCAGGCAGGCCGCTCAGTTAAGGCCTGAGCACTGCTCGTGACATTACATTGACTCTATATAACTAAGATAATATATGTGTTAATTAAAATAGCCGTAAACAATAGCAGCAACATCATCGCCACTTGCAGATAGAAGTAAAGTTGAAAGTTTCCTCATTGAAAACACGTCGTCGAGCAGTCGGTCACATCAGCAGAAGGTGCCCTCTGTTATTTTTCTCGTTTCATATTGTCGTGCTTTGCGGTGGCGATGTTTTTACTTTACTATCACAGTATGACGTCCTATGAAGTCTGTTGTTGAAGCCGTAAACACATATCAGCAACATCATCACCACTTGTAGATAGAAGTTGAGTTGAGATCCTCGAAGAAACCCGCCAACCAGCAGTATCGTCTGGCACGTTTCCCACTTGGCGAAAGTCCAGAGCTGATCCGGTCGGGGATTGAACGCGGTTCACTTTGGTGAGGGGCGAGCATGTTAACCTTTCAGCCACCGTGGGGCCTGCATATAAAAGAAGCGGGTCTTTACGTCGTGCGATTCGCACACCGAGTCCCAAAGAGGAAGAGGTTTCTTGACTGCGCTGCACTCCTATCTTCTACATCACAGCAACCCGTTCTCATAAATAATTAATCGTGCGGCGAACGCTGAACTAGAACAACCACCGGCCTGGCCTTGCATCGATCCTGCACTAGCTTGTGCATGAACTGCCATACCAGTTGCTAAGAATTGCATGGCCATATTTCACATCAGGGTAGGTAATATGGGCCTGAGCTTACTTTCCGTTGCACGTTCCAGACTGTAGTCCAGTCACTTTTACTTCCAACTTTTCTGAAGCCCTACCAAAGTTATACTTTTATCACATTCCTCCGCCTTACACAAGCAAAGCTTAACAACGTCTGTAGGCTGTTCACGGTAAAATGAGCACTTTTGAAGACCCTGCTTAAGATCTACTTGTATGCACGTTGTGTATTCCTCCGCCTTATGCAAAATGAAAATTGCCATGGGCCTTTTCACTATATTCATGCGTTTGTCAAGTGAAATTGTGAAATTATTAGGAAACTAAATCTTTTAAAAACTGTTCATTTGTACACTTAGATGCTTAAAAAAAACAGAAGGCAAAATAAATAATTTAACTTATCATTAGGGTTAGGAAAATTACCCGAATTCATGTCGGGACAAGATAGACGTCAAACACAGTTACAGTGAAGTCACCTTCGGAATTGGATCACAGTTTATTAGACCCGCCTTGGACGCCTCTGAGCCAATAGCAGAGTTGCTTAGAAACACCTTGAGAATCCCATAACTGCAAGGTGTGCGGCAACATCCAATGGACACGCAGCTGAGGCTCCAGTATGCAGAGGACTGAGGAGTTTAGCCTAGGGATAGGAAAATTTCGCGAGTTCAATGACCTGTAGTCTAGAATCCTCAGTCCTCTGCAGAATACGCGGATTCATTTTGGGACAAGCTAGAATTCAAAACACGTTCATTTATATAACTTTATAGACATTGGTCCCCACGGTGTTTGACTCCTCCTGGAGAAGACTGGCCCAATCGTCGCCTTCCACTGTGACAGCAGACAACCAATGCGCAATTGATATCGGCATATTTGTACACAAGACTGTGGAGTCTAGCCTACAGGTCACTGAACTCGAGAATTTTTCAGGTCTCTAGACATGACTGATTGTAAATCTTTTTATAAGATAAAGGGCATTTGATTAGGACAATATCAGCTCGGCTCTCCATTGGTTGATGTCCGGCAAATAATGAAAGCTGTTAAGTACAGGTTAGTGTCCGGTGTGTTATGGAGCAATAGGACGATGGTGAGTTCTAACACAGCCACCAATATAACTGGTTTTCTTGCAGTAGTGGCAATAGGTGACTCACTTCTAATTTGTCTTAAGTACCAGTAAATGTGTGCAGACCTTTATGTGTTAAAGGATTCTAATTGTAATTAACACTTAAAATACGCCTTGACAATTTCGTTAACTTAGGGTTCCGCCTGCCAGCGTCTATTTCGCGCGTTGAAGGCCCCGAGACGCGTGATCTGTAATAAGGCTGACTCTTGCTCAGTCCCCACCTGTCTCGTCGCCTCTAGGCACAAAGCGCTTAACTGGGGTGAAATATTTCCCTTAGCGACTCGCCTAAACGTGACTTTAATAAGTACGGATACTCCAATTTTGCTAAATGATTTCACGACCAGTTGTATTTCATAACACTTTAGCTAAGATCCACTTGGTCATTGGATGATTTAGATGTTACGCGTCTTAAGTGTCTGCCCACGAATCAGAGACGTACAGTATCGCAGTAACTTAATTCTGATTGGCCAGTCAACTAAGAAAGTGTCTTCTGACAGACAGGGCTGAGTGGTTAGCCTGCTAGCCTCTCACCAAGGCGAACCGGGTTCAATCCCCGGACGGGTCACTCCGGATTTACGCATGTGGGATTCGTACCGGACGATGAAGTCTTTTCGTGAAAATCATCGCATAGTAAATTTCGAAGAAAATATCATTAATGAAGTTCTTATGACACTTAAAATTATTTCCAGCTTTACACAGCAAAAATGCCTGTATTTTTGCAAATGATTCTTTGGAAATAATGTTGAATTTTAACAAGCAGACTTCAAACGGGATGGGTTTTGGAATGGTGTGGAGCGGAAGGGGTGGGGGGATCTATAGTGCCCGGGGGAAAAGGTGTCAGTTATGGTTGCAGACCCCCCTCCCACCACTTGGGGCGGGAGGGTTGGTTTTGTGCCCCACATTTAAGGTTCGTGTTTACGTTAATAGCAGCTTCAGATATACTATAATTATGGTACAGTGTACTATAATTTTTGGAATTAGTACGATAATTTTAAAAAGCGTACCATTATTTAAATCTGCAAGCTTTAGGCTTGCCGATGCACTGAAATAAAATCGATCTTGGGCCAACGGTTTGCGAGTTATTAACAACAACTTTTAACAGCGTACCATAACTATACCGATAGGCGTGAGCGAAAATCGCAAGTAGTTATTTTACATCCGGCACATACCTTAATTATATTGTTCACTCGTCGTGGCCTAGACCGTGGATTCCGCGGGCCCGTTCCTGGTATTATAAGTACATAAACAGCTTCGTATGTTTCCCAAAATAATGCGCTGAAAATGTACAATTTTCAGCCGTATATTTAAAAGAAAATCTTTGGCAACTAGTTCATAAAGAGTTGCTTGTAACAATTACAGAGACATTTTACTGCGTAACGGGGTCATGGTGGCCGAGCTGTTAGCCTCTCACCAAAGCGAACCGGGTTCAATCCCCGGCCGGGTTACCAGATTTTCGGATGCGGAAATAGTGCCGGACGATGCCGTGGTTGGTGGGTTTTTTTCTCAGGGATCTCCAGTTTCCCCCACCTTTTCGTTCCGGCGCTGCTCCATACTCACCTTAATCACCCACCTAGGCTCTCAAGACCTCGCTGTTAAGAGCTTCCGAAATCTCTTCACTCTCTTCACTTTACTGTGTAACGTGTTTACTTTGGTAATTTTGAGATCCGTGCGAAAAAGATATAAATTTTAAAATTCATTATTTTTTAAAAATTCTATTTCGAAAAGTAAATTTAGTCAATTACAACAACAAAATAATATGTTACATGCTAAACATGTGGAAAATAATTAATGTTCTTCAATACCGTCCAATTCGCGTGGGCGAGTCGAACGGGAAAAGAGGTTTCGACAAAAACAGCAACCACTGAGTATTTGACCTCTGCTTGTGTAATCGTAGGACTGCGAACTTTAGCATGGTATCGTACTATACCGAGAAACGTCAGGATGTATAGTTCGTAGCCCACTATAATCCTGAGGGTTTTCGTCGGCTTTGGCTTTGTGCCATAACAGGGGCGATGTATAAACCCCAACCTTTGACTTTTATTTTATTTCTGTGGACAACTAACCGCAAACATTCTCCCATTCCGAAACTTGCTGCCGAAAGGGTGACAGGGTGGTAGGGAGAGATAGAGATAGATAGATAGAGAGAGAGAGAGAGAGAGAGAGAGAGAGAGAGCGTGTGTGTGTTAGAGGGAGGTAGAGAGAGTGTTTGTATAAATGTTTGGCAGTTTGAAGGTCGCGTCGGCAACCGAGCTATTAGCACCTACACGAAGTCATAAAATGCCAACAAAGAAAATAACACAACTCAACTAGAACAATAAAAGGACTGACATAAAAAATTACAAAAGGAAAAAAAAGTTACGAATCATGTTTAATAGAGTAAAACAAGACGAAACCAACTGAAATCACGACAACATGTATAAGCCATGTAAACACGTTATTTTCAACGCAGATATATAATTTAAGGCAGATATATAAATTAAGAACTACGACTGTATACAGGCTATTCGGAAACTCGCCTAAAATGTTTAGGGAGGTGATTCCCTGTGATAAATGAAGAAGACACGTGCAAGGAGACTATGTATGACCTATTCCAACTCCAAAATGAGGTATCAGCCCTTAAAAATCGCGCATTTTAATAGCATTTTCGCAAACAACGGAAACGTCGTGGAATGGAAATACGATTCTATGGATAGCATTTAGTGTTACAGAGATAATTAACCTGCGAAGAAACTGGCGTTAAGACCTTCGGCCTTCAAAAAATTATAAGGATGGCACTCTATAAATGCATACAATATTTTTGCCTTCAAGTTTTATGGAACTATTATGCTGCCGTATTGAGAAGTAGGCCTACGTCGTACTAAAACAAGTTTTTTATTGTTGCAAGTGTGTAGCACCCACCGTTTACTCTTGAAACGCACACAAAATATTCAGATGCCATGATGCAACGTCTGGCACGTAGGCAATGCTTGGCGATCTCCGAATTTCGCGAAGAGTTTTCTGTGCATGTTAGATTCCAATACACTACGGGCAGGACCACCTGTTTTTCGCGAAAAGATTCACGCGAAGGCTAGACTCCAACGTCCTATGGCATACGTGCCGTTTTCCTTTGGTTATTGGCCACTTGTCGTTGTCGGGGGACAGTGCCTTACATGACTGGGCCAATCAGAATTACGTAACTCCGACACTGAATGTCTGTGACTCGCCGGCAGACACCTGCAACGCGTGACAGTGAATATCATCCAATAACAAAAGTACATGTGAGCTGTAGTGTTTTGGAGTACATGTTGTCCTGAAATATTTTCGCGAAAAACAGGTGGCCCCTAGCTACGGTTATATCAGCAGTTCTCTTTTGCTTTTTGGCGGCGTGTCTATGCGAGAAATCATTTTCCTACATGGCTGGCCAATCGGAATCGGGTTAATCCAAAAGTGTGCGTCAGTGGTTCGTGAGCAGACACCTGAGACGCGTAACACGTAAATCATCCAATCAGGAAAGTGCATGTGAGCTAAAGTGCTATGAAATACAACTAGTCGGGAAATATTTTCGCGAAAGTCAGTGACCCTACCAACACTTCATCCACGCGGAGGTAAACACACCGTATCAGATCATACCTTATCACTGAACGTTATAATTCGATAGGAATGTGTGCGGTATACAAGAATATGTTGGTCTGATGGGTATCATTGGGCCTTCGCTTTTCTGACACGTCCTGCAGAAATTTCAACCAACAGTAAACTTATTGCTTGAGACACGAGAATTTCGCGAATTCATTCGGAGGGAAGCTAGACTCCAAACACTTGTTATTTTCTCCTACTGTTGTGATTGGACGACAGTTGTTTGGGCACGCCCCGTTCAACTGCGAGCCAGTAATAAGCAGGAAGCAGTATTGTGAGTGAGTGTTAAACAGTCCGGTACAGAGACCTCGTTTGATCACAGCAACCAGTAAGCAAACAATAATGTCTCGAGTGTATTGGAGGCTGTCCAGCCTAGCTTGCTGCCAACTCAATCCACGAAATACTCGGGGCTCTACTTATTGCACTCTGGTGGCTTCATTCCGTGTGGATTGGTGGAATAAGAGTGAGTGAAGAGATTTGGACGGCTCTTAACATCGAGGTATTGAGAGCCGATGAGCGTGATCGAGGTGAGTATGTGGTGGTGCCGGAATGAAAGGGCGGGGGAAACGGGAGATACCCGCGAAAAATCGCCGACCAACGGCATCGTCCGGCACGATTCTTATATGCGAAAATCCGGAGTGAACCGGCCGGGGATTGAACCCGGATCAACTTGGTGGGAGGCGAGGAGGTTAACCGCTCAGCCACCGTCCCCCCCGGGGGGTGGAATAAGAGATTGAGCTGTGCGATAGGGTTGTTTAGAATACAGCAGCCACTTACTCTGCGAACTCGAAACACTCAGGCCAGCAAAATGGCAGCAATGGCCAAAAAAAAAAATTGAAATGTCGTTTACCAATCAACGCCTGGTAACCTACTCGCCATCTATCAATCCAGCCAATAGGGAACATTTCGCAGCATGCAGCAGCCAGACTGACAAGAGGCCCGTCCCAGAATCTCGAATAGCCAATCAGAGAAAGAGTACGACCGGACAAAAGAACCGTCATTCCATTTCGTATCTGTATATTATTATACTCTGTGGCTGTGCCTGTTAGCGGCAGCCGATGA
The DNA here is from genome assembly GCA_029891345.1 of Dryococelus australis. NCBI lineage: Eukaryota > Metazoa > Arthropoda > Insecta > Phasmatodea > Phasmatidae > Dryococelus > Dryococelus australis. The sequence goes on from CM057002.1 coordinate 21,752,648, forward strand.
ACAAGAGGCTTCTATTCGAGTGCGTAACGTACTGTGGAGTTCAGCTTGCTGACGTTTTACAACGCGACGTTTTACAACGCGACAAGTTAGGGTCTTGTATTAACCCTTTGCACTCTGTTCACGTGTATTGGTATACAAGACAAGTTTCGTACTTTACAGGAACGCCATTTACGCTAGTCTCTTCTTCCCCACTTATAACCTTTCTATAGGCTCACGCCTTCATTAAAACACATTACCCACTGAGTAAAGTATACAGGACACACTTCGGCAGCAGGTTAATCAAGGAAAAAAGAAGGCGAAAATATAATAGCCGATCTATGGTTAGGTACACCCTAATTTCGTGAAAATTATTTCCGCGCATGCTAGATTTCAATACGCTGCAGGCTTATCAGTGGTTTTGTTATGCTTATTGGCAGCGTGTCTTTACGAGGAGACATTTTCTACTTGACTAGGCAATCATAATTGAATTACTCCGATAGTGTTGATTTGTGATTCTCTGGCAGACACCTAAGACACGCGGGAACCATCCAGTCACGAAAGTGGATCTGAGCTAAAGTGTTATGAAATACAACTGGTCTTCAAATCTTTTCGCGAAATTCGGGTGTCCCTACCTATGGTTTGAGACCTGCAAAATTCGGTTTAATATTTTGGGACAGGCTAGATTTCAGTGCTCTATATACACCTGAAAACAATCGTCGAGTTCATAGGCAGATGCTCCTTCCATGGCGCCATTCACATGAGTGACCGGGTTATAAGTAGGGGTAGTGAAATTACGCGAAAAAATTTAAGGACAAGTTATATTTTAAAACACTGTATGGTCATTTACCTATCTTGATTGCATGAATTCATTTTTGGTACGTGTTAACTATCTGCAGACGAATCAAGTAGCAGCCGTGCCGACGTTGCCGAATTATGAGTGGCCTGACCGAATATGAAAACGCCTTCTCAAACAGACAGCAACCAATGGCAATAAACAAACTTGCTGCTGGGTGCTTATAGTATTGAAGTTTACCAGGTTCTCATTTTTTCTTCGCGAAAAATAACTAGCTCTAGTTATAAGTGATTTGGCCACTCTAGCGCAGAATAAATACTATTGGCTCACGAGTCCTACCGGACAATACCGGCATATTTTCACCCAATGAGAGAAATGGAACGAGCTTATGAAAAAGTTGCAGTTTAGTCAACCGCGACAAAACAACGCGAGTTTCGCATATCCTTACCTGTGGTCAAATGTGTATTGTAAGGGAAATACATCAGATTGTTGGAACTGAAACTGAAACACTATTTCAGCACAAACACAAAATAAATTATTTAAGACTGAACAATGGGTGTCTTCATTACGCGTGAAATTAATTGTGGCATGTTGATTAATAATGAACATTTAAATCCGAACTTGCTACTGCGTTACGGAGATTAAGACGAAATAAGGGCAGTGATAATGCGTATCCCCGTAAAATAATTTGATTTTCAACGACAGGCAGGTATTGTGGTGTTTACAGATTTTTGTTACGTTACACATTTTCAGGACGTTCTGTGTTCCATCATGAATATTTTCTCCAGTATTTGTAATAAACCAGTGCTTGAGGCCCCACTACGAATATATGAAAAGGCTGTTTATGATAAAGTGGCCACATTTGAAATCAACCTTAGAAAAAATTCACTGCCACTACCTGCATGCATATTAACGGGGGCAATAAGTGACATGTGTCCAGTAAAGTTGGTAATGGTGGAGGGGAAAGTAGTTTTATATATTAACGTCGAATAAAAAGTGCTAGGTAACCATTTGTGGTAACTTAAATTATTTCTCTTTCTTTCTGGATTTTTTAATGCACCGAGGTGTAAAAATTGGCACACTTGTTTAATATTTACTTTTATAATAATTTCACAGTTTCACTTGACCGACGCATGAATAAAGTGATGAGGCCAGTGGAAATGTTAATTCTACATAAGAGGGAAGAACATACAACATGTATACAAGTATATCTTAAGCACGACTTTCAAAAATGCTAATTTTGCCGTGAACAGCCTATAACACCCTTACGTTTCACTTTCGATCATATGTCGTATATATGTTTTCACTTTCATTTTACGTGACTAACCTGCGACGAAAGTTTATCGGTCTACTTTAGATATATTCTGTATTACTGGCCGGCTGTCAACTAATGGAGGGCCGGTCCATTTTCACACGACGAAATATAGTTTCATATTTGTCAGGTAATAAAATCTCTATTATTCATTTCAGATTTAAAAAAATTTTATTCAAGATAGTTGATGTTTATATGCTATAAAATTCTTTTAAGATCTTGCAAAGCACTGGTGAAACAACGAGACTACATCCATGATAATTTCGTATTCAGTGTCAGCGAAATAGCCATTATTAATGTAGCCCAAGTTAAACTCAGGTATTGTGTTCTATGTGATGATAATTGTTTTATGTGTATACTTTATTCTCTACGTGACAGAATTCGTTCTCCGGTACTCTGATTAATATTACTAAACAAATAACCACCACATCTCTAGTTTTACGTTAACATATTTATACTCTCAAGACTCCGAAGTTAAGAGTCTCCAAATCTCTTCACTCCAATTTCCCTTTTTTATCTATATTTTTTTATAATATCAAGTTACTCATACCTGCTCCCATATCACGAATAAAAATTTCCGATTATTTTGCCTCTCCTGGCAAAACGAACATGTAATCAGCAAAACGCTAATAGTTTTACAATCCTTCCGATCCTTTTGGACTTTAGGCCCTGCATGGTCTTCTCTTGCTCTTAAACGGTTTGCTGCACAACATTTAGTCAAAATTGTAGTCTATCTCCAAGGTAACAGCTTTTGTTGTCTTTCTCTAAGTTCTGTTTGCTATTCACAGTAAACGTAACCTTTTTCTTTACGGATATGACGTCTTCGAATATCAGTTTACTTGTCAATCTTTATGCCGTGCTAGGACATTGGGTGCGAATTTTCAACCACTGCCAGCACGAGCCCTATCTCACCGTGGCTTTGTGTCAGGAAAACCACTTACATGAGCTCGAAGATACCCCCCGTGCCCCTCCTTTCTTTTTCACTACACTTGCGCGTTTTCCCAAGGTCCGGCTCGCTGGCATCCATGCGAGTCGACCTCGGCCTTGATTGAACCCACCCCCCCCCCCCCTCTAAAGGCACCGACTCACCTCGTTCTCGTGCATTACCATATAAATAGGTAGGGATAGGAAAAATTCGCGAGGAGCTGTAGGCTAGACTCCACAGTCATGTGTATACTCGAGCCTCAGATGTGTGACCATTGGCTGCTGCTCCATAGAGTAGCCAGTGCTACTTCACACCTGGCAGTATGTCACTACTCGCTACTTGTTTCCCTACAAGTCTGCTATTGGCTCAGAGTCGTCCAGGGCATATCTAGTAAACTGCGAATCAATTACAATGTCAACTTCAGTGTACACGTGTTTGACATCCATCTTGTCCTGAAATGAACTCTCGAAATGTTCCTATTCCTATCAATAGGTTTCCCACTTTGAAACCCATGGTTTTTTGGCCCCAACGGTCTGACTGTAAAGGAGTCAACCATCCCACCTCCAATCAGGACCAATACTATCTGCCTTAATTAAGTCCATCACGAAGGCAGATACCCCTTTCAGTCTAAAAGACTTGGCATAGGGACGAGACTTCTTTATACACTCCCCGTTTAACTGTGAGCCAGTCAAAAGCAGGAAGCAGTAGTGCGAGTGAGTGGCCTCACTTGATCACAGCAACCAATAAGCAAACGATAATGTCTCGAATGTATAGAGGGCTGTTCAGAATAGATTGCTGCCATCTAATTTGCTAAATACTCGCGGCTCTACCCATGGGTCAATAGAGGATTTGATCTTGAGCCTAGCCCTTTCCGCTACTACTTAGCAACTGGACTCCGATACTAGGACTTGGCAGTAGCTCCGACACTTCATTGCCCAGTTGCGCTTTGCGTAGGGCTGATCACTCTGTCACCTCAGCAAGGGGGAAGTCCTATATCTTAGTATCGGGCACTCCACCGGGTGGAACATCGTTGTAAGGGGCTCCTTACGCCCATTACAGGCCGGTTCCTCGACACCAGACTGAAACCTTCCAGGCACTGAAGATGGCGGCCACCACACCCACACCCTTCCTGTACCTTCCGCTAGTGAGGGAACTGCTCTAGTTCAAGGTCATCACATGTCTCGCCGGGTGCTCTCGGTATTCCCCGCATCGTACCCTACACCCTTGCAGAGGCCGCCCCCACCCCCCTGGCGGCAAGCGCCAGGCAACATGCGTAGAGTCATAGTTATTACTGATCGTCACTACTGATAGGGTGAACTTAAATTGAATACCAAGATGCTAATGAACTATAATAAGTATTTATTACCTCACACTATTACAATCTAATTGGAAAGTCTCCCACCTTATAGATGTTGCCGGAGGCTGATTCTAGGAGGCGGTTAACGACGGCCGGACATACCCATCTCCATGTACACTTGGTCCGCTGCCCCAATGAGAAAAGACGCCACACCCAGTCTTACGCTGCCCTATATCGGGGGCGTTGTTTAATATTTTTGGCATCGTTTATTGGCCGGTGGAGGGGGTTTCTGCAACTGTCTTTCGCAAGTTGTTATTGCAATCACGCTCGTGCCCTGGTTCAATGAATGAAGGTGTGATCAGGCGGGCCGTTCAGCTAAGGCTTAATCACTTCATAACACTAGGCACTATCACATTATTCTCTGGTTTTATTCATACCAATTATAAATAGATATTACAATTTATCGATGGAATATAATAAAACGTTCACTTTAACCGAAAATAAGATAACTTTTATGTTAATGAAAATAAAATTATTGCGTTACGCGAGATATTTAAGAAAAAAAATCGAACACGTCATACCTGGAGTATTTTTTTAAAGGTTTGATTTAAAAAATTCGAAGAAATCTCGAATAGACTCTATAGACTAAAGGTAGGGGTAGTGAAATTTCACGCAAATATTTCAAGACAAGTTATATTTAAAACTCTGTAGGGTCTCTCACCTATCTTGATTGGATGAATTACTTTTTTACACATATTAACTGTCTACACACGTATCACGTCAGAGCCGTGCCGTTGTTGCCGAATTCTGAGTGGCCCGGTCAAATATGAAAACGCCTTCTCAAGCAGACACTAACCAATGGCAATAGGCAAACTGCTGTCGGGTGCTCATCTAGTATTGAAGTCTACCGAGTATTCATTTTTTTTCCGCGAAAAAATCACTAGTTCTAGCTACAGGCAGCTCTCTAGTAACTTAGTTCTGTGCGACCTGGCGTAACAGGAGGGAAAGTTCTGCCAAAGAAGACAGCCAATGAACAAGTGACTTCTACTAGAGTATGTAGGGGACTATAGAGTCTATCTTGGTGCAGTTTTATTTCGCGAAATGGTAGGGCCTCTACCCAGGTGTGTGTCGCTTTTCATGACTCGACCCTTTGTTCAACCTTCCTCATAAATTGATATGTTTAACAAATTACTAAACGAGATAACCTGCATCACTGCCTCATATTTCACCTGATATGCCTTCGGAGCTGGCAGTGATGGAAAAATAAAAACATGTATATTGTGACTACAAGTAGGCTTTACATTTTTTTAGGGTAATTTTCCCATATTTGGATTTTTGTAAGAATTTTTCACCTTTTTTTTTTTGTAAAGATTTGACCCTAATGTAGGAAAGTCTACCTTCGGGTGGACCTAACCCTCTCCTTTTTTATTCGGAAGCCTTTAATTTCCATGAGAACCCATTTTATTTTCTGTTAGGATACAGTTACTTTAGAATTTATAGTTGATTTTGAGATTTTAGGTTATGTGGTTGTGTGGTGAAGATAATAGTTTTTTTTTTTTTTAATTCTGGACGGTAATATCCCTTTGTATAGTCTGGTCACGATAAAGTGAGCACTTTTTAAGGCCCTGCTAAATTTTTCCTTTCAATTAATTTCTACCTTTCCGCCACATTTTTAATGTAAACATTGCAATATGACTAATAAACACAGTGTATACATTTCATCACTCTCAAAAATTAACGTCTGAGACTGCAATAAAATATATTTATTAGGGCTTAATGCCTTTTGTGAGGGCCTTAAAAAGCACTCAGTGAACAGACTATATTGTTTCGGTAAGGATTTGATTACTATTATTCAGGTTTTGGTTATAACTTTTCGAAAAGCTGTTATTCTGTATTTTTATTCAAATACTTATATAAATCCCCCCCCCCCCTTAATACTACATCCTTTAAACATAACCCAAAATTGACCCTTTTTTCATCACGACGCAGACTTCAAACTACTTCCTGTACACCGCTGCCAACTGCAAGGTAAACACACATATAATGGGCAGAAACTTCTTTCCCAAGGTTTGTAATTAAAAGCGCGCAAAGTTGGCAGGGTACGGTCTATACTGTTAAGAAGGTGCGAGGTACATAAATTCACACTAAACACATTATATATATACACACACAATGTCTCGGAAACGAATTAATAAAAACTAAGACACGGAAATGGTGGTAGATAAACTTTTTCGCTA
>CM057002.1:21759290-21777153 GCA_029891345.1 Dryococelus australis
CGGCGCTATCAATTATTTTTCTTTAAATTTTTAACATATTTTAACTATGAACACAGAGCCGGTATTTAATAACATCTTGCACTCAAAAGTTGGTTAACAAATTTTTTAATGTCGTGAATTAAAAAAAAAAAATATTTGTAATACGGGTGTTATTAGTGGTAAAATACATTTGTGGCGGCACAAAAAGTTTCTGATAAGTGCTCATGTCTGAAGAATGTTCACGTTTATTGCCTACTTCTATGTGCATATAAATTAAATGTAAATTTTTGTAGGCTTGTTCAGCATCGTTCAGTAATGTTATTATTTCTAAATAAGCACTTCTACTTGAAATCCGAAGAGCTTCGCCTCTTCGGTTCGTCTTTTAAACTTAATCTTCTCTCTCGATTCTCGTCGTAGAAATTCAGACGTTTTCCTAAACTCCACACTTTGTAATCCATGAAGGTACCCACGAAGGACAGCGCTGCGAACACAAAACACCAAACATAATTCAGTCAGTACTTCCATTGATATCACACACATCATCACGTCTCATGTTTATAGCTGCATCGTAGTTTATTGAGAATTTTTTGAAATATTCTTTAGAAATAATTTCCTTTCTTGAATCCTTACAGTGCACAGACAGTCGTGTTTGAAGGGAAAAGTGGAAAATTATTCTATTTTGTGACTTCCCATCCAAAGCATAGCCTCCAAAATATTTGTTATTTTAAATTATTACTCAATGCCATCCAACTTGCAAGTACTGTATACTCGCATATGATATTATATTAGATTACACACAGTTTTTGCATCGTTGCATGTCAAAAAAACAATTGTAGAATCTTTCGAATGTGCGAATAATATAAATAATATAAAATTGAACACGGGTGACCAAGAGGACGTTTCTGATTCATTTTATGGTATGCTCAGTAAAATTAATTTTATAAAATTTCACAATATTTACAAATAAAAGAGTATGAAAACATTGAATGGTTTTTAGAAATTAATAAAAATTACGAGACTTTTCAAACACATAATTTTATATATCTCTTGATATCTTATTTCAAAGTTAATTATCACTTTTAGTCAGTTCGTTGGTTTTTAATATTTGTACACCCCAAACACATAAAACTTGTGATTTTATAGTGTCATTTTTTGTGTAAATAAATAGTATTTGTAGGTACTGTTATAATCCATTTACGGTTATTTCACACTTTTTGAAACACTGCTACAATCCTACTTCCAGGATATTCCGCCTTTCGTACAAATTAAGTTCAAATATGTATAGAAAATTACACCAAAGGATAACGCACCTGAATTCGTGCGCACTCAGTTGTAATAATTTTTTGCATGAGAACAATATCTTACTAGGAGCTACCAATGTCCATGTCTTCTCACTGTATATATGTATATATATATATATATATATATATATATATATATATATATAACACCATAAGTAGTAATTAATATATTGCTGAAACTACAATTTAACGAAAAATGATATAAATTTATGTTAACAGAAGTATAAAACGCTTGTGATACATGGCATAATTAGAAAATAACTAAACACATTATACATGGGATGGTTTTTCAAAGGTTTTATTCAAAATGAGTGAAGAAACCGCTATTAGTTTATATAAGTCAAGCAGTATTTCGCACGAATTCATAATAATGAATGGTTTATTGGTCAGCATCCTCAATGTTAAAAAATGTGTTTGTCAGTGAAACCGGTTTATTTCGAATTCATCCCCACTAGAACAAAAACACCGTAATCATAAAAAATAGATATTACAGTTTACATAGTTACATCGCCGCAATGATGCCACAAGCATATCAATTTTAGAAACTCCCACTTTGAATATAGTTTTCTGATAACATTTTGTATTTTTCCGCCATACTTGTAACTAAAATTGCCACGATACGCTATCAATTTGTTCTACTTGCGTCGATGAAACGAAACTGCCATATGCAACATCTAAAAAAAATATTCATTGTCCTTAAATGTTGATGTAAACTTCTAATATGACGTAAAGACATGGGACAAATGTTCGTACATATCTGCCAACTTTGCTTATATCATAGCAGTAAGTATTTACTTTATATTAAGTGCACTTATTTAAAGTGATTTATTTAAAGATTGTTTGTGAAATTCCATATGTACCGCTAACCAGCTCTAGTTATTTGCCAACATTAATTTTGACATTAGGTGGAAGGATACACAATTCGGAGGATGTAGAACAAAATTGAGGTTTTTGAAAGTAACAAATTAGCACTGAAAAAACTACAGACTGACTAATTTCTACAAGCTGCAAGGGAAAACAAAACATATCCAGAGCTAAGTGAATTGTGTTGGGAGATTTAGGTGGCTCCTAACAACGAAGTTTGAGAGCCAATGAAGGCGAAAGAGGTGAGAATGGAGCAGCACTGGAATGCAAGGGAGGGATAACCGGGAGATCCTCGAGAAAACGCGCCGTAAAGCGAAGCTACCCAGCCGGGGATTGAACCCGCATAGCCTAGGTGGGAGGCGAGCAGTCTAACCGCTCTGCAACCGCGGCCTACCAATATATACAAAGGCAGATCCAGAGTGTTATGATAAGAGAACTTGATTCACATTCCTTATGAGCTGTAGTTTAGACGGGATAAAATAAAATTAGTGTTTTTAAGTGTAGCATATTGTCGAGAATGTAATATCAGTAGAGAAAATAAGTGAAGTAGTAGGTGATATGATAATGTTCATGCATACATTTATTCGATGAATACCGAATTTTATATTAAAAATTATATCTTCTGAACATGTTCTTATAAGCACGTGATGGAAACGCCACGGGTAGCGCCAGCAGAAATTGACAATTTTGTTGGCCTTTAACACTGGTCTGCATTGTAAGTTTGTAGCTTCATGCGTGACTTTGTTAACTGAACATGAGTTCTAAAATATGTTAAAACAATTTTTAAAAAAATGCATACTTGTAGAAATGAATTCTTGAAGACATCTACTGCAGGCATGATCAAAACATACATTTAGAATTGCTATTAATATACTAATAGTTCAATAAGACAGAGTGAGCTTATTATTACCCATTTTGTAGCCCCTTCCCCATTAATTCGTTACTAGATCCGCCACTTAGTTTGTACAAAGTCCCGCAAGATATGAATGTAGTGTGTTTGGTACCCATGCATCCAAGACACCTGTATTTGGGAATTAGCATTTATCATAACAGGTATGAAAAATGAACACAATGCATACTGTTTCATTTGAAAAATCAGCCACGCAGTGCGCTCAGAAGAAATGTGGTCAGCGGTAGCCCACTATGGTGATTGGGTCAGCACGAGCAGCAATGCGAAAGCATAATATATTGGCCAAAAAAAAAAACCTGCAAGTTGGGTCCTTTTTTATTAGGTATGGCTGACACCGAAGGATGGCAATCAGCTGACAATTATAACTCCGGTCACGCCAACCTATCAGCGAATAGGAATGAGTTGCAACGTACTTACACGTGGTCGGTTGCTGATAGGTGAGGGGGCGAGAAGAGTGGCCTGGGGATGCGAACCAGGAGAGAGGGTCTACGTGGGGCGTCAGCGAGGCGAGGCGGACACAAGACGGCATGGCTCCGACCTCCGGCGCTTCAGGGATGAGTTGTTTAAGGGGAAAGAGAGAAGTTCCTGCCCAGTCCTCTCCTTACCTGCTCCCGAGGACTTGTAATAATTTTACTTAGCTATTCAAGAATATTGATAGTCCTAATAATTCTTTTAAATACCCTTTCCCCCCTGCCATCATTTAAGTTGGAGTGTCGTCTTAAGTAGCATCCACAACAAAACGCAGTGATTTAAAGTTTCGCGAGACCTACAGAGCTAATTCCTTACATTTGGACAAGCTATAACATATTTGTTGTTGGTGACTTCAATTCTCGTATGGGAAAGGAACCTCGTATTCTTTGCGCATTACTACATAGCGGAAAACTAAGGTTAGAGTTAGTACGCTTATTCAAAAGACTGGACCTGAGTGAATTAAGCGAACTCTGGAAACTCTTGCTTCCCAACATATGGAGTGAGTTTTGCCAGAGTTTCGGGAAGTGAACTAACACCTGCGCAGCCTCCTCACGACATTGGCGTACGGACAACAGTGACTCAGCTTAACACTAAAACAAATCTCGGGCGCCGTGAGTGAAGACTAGGTCTTTTTTAATTAAGTAGTGAATTACGTATATGTTCCACGTTAAAGTGAGTGAGACTATTTGGAAACCCAACGCTGGTGAGGTGACGACGTACTAACAAGGAATTTAGGATCATTTTGGTAACTGAGCAGTACTTCGTATAGACTTGCCCAACCCTGCACAGTGCAATGGTTCGATACCTGCAATTTTCGTATTATTTTTGAGGACATTTTATACGTTAAGTACACTAAAACATTGGACAATATTTATTTAACACGCCTTGGTTAAACCTGCGCCAATGACTAAACACTGCGTATTTGTGTGAGCGAATCACGTGCATAACAGACAGAGTAAACATCTGACGAATAAAGGATATCAATTAGAGTATACACAGGAATGTGAAGTCCATCTTGATGCCAGAAGATTATGCGAATTTAGTAGGTTCTCTAGCAGTATACGCCACTACTTGACCTATGAATTATTAAGTGCTTTTTAGCGGAAGATTTTCTTTTGTTATTCGTCTTTCTTTATTGGCAATGTGACTTCGTCGATTTTGGCTGGGCCAATCAGGAACACGTTACACCGGCACTAACCGCATGTGGTTTGCCATCAGACACCTAAGGCGCGTAGCAGTTATAATCATCCAATCACGTACGTGGATTTGAGATAAAGTGTTTTGAAAAACAACTAGACAGAAAATGTTTTCTCTAATATCAGATGTCCTTATCCGTCAAAGGTTCCTTATATGTGTACATCACACACGGGCCGACATGCACAAGAAGTGGGACACCTTATTGAAGTATAAATAATTAACGTCCCCATTTTCGCAAACAAGAAATGTAATTAAAAGCAAATTACCAATAATCATACCCAAGGTATAAACAGACAATGCTCAGGATTCGTACAAAAAGAAAGTAAGAACGCTCAGTGCAAAAATGTGGCAGCGGATTTATTTGTTTTTTTTTTTCTGGCATGCTATGAAAAGAAAAACGTGCAAGAACTAAATTTGTGTCTTTGTCGTATTTCTATTGTGTTTTGTTTGTGCTATCGAAGACGTTGACAAGTCGCAAATGTTGTGAAAGATTCAGTCAACACTAATTCAACATAATATCCCTCTCTTTTTGGTTCGATTTTTTCACTACGCTTGCTATTTTGTAATAAATTTGACTTTTTAACTTTGAACATATTTGTTAATGAGAATGCTATTATATATTCCTAAACAATTATCGCTTTGGTTGGTATCTGTCGTGTCTTTCGTCTGTTCAGTATTTATCACGTTTGTCAGATTGCTTGTTGTTTGTTATCGAAGTTGTAAAGACGGTTAAGATCCTTGTTGCTTCCTAGTTATTTGCCGTCTTGTTTTTGTAGAAGATGGATAGGTGCAGGCGACTTTCAAGATCGTGGCCTTGAGAAATAATGATAATGAATCAAGGTAAGTATGAAGCAGCTTCAGAATGCAAGGGCGTGGGAGATGGGAAATCACCCAGTGGCATTTGTTCGCTTTTACATTTTTTCATTTTCACTACCATATGATAGGTATATTTACAATTAACGAAAACCATTTTGTTTGCAAGTCTCAGGAGAAATGATTGTTTAATAATCCGTGTTTTAAAATCATTAGTCGTATTTTCATGGAATATGCACGGTTTATAATAATTTGTTTCATGATAGATACTAAATTACTGGATGGCATTAGGAACTTACCCCGTGATGATGAACAATTAACTCAGGGGTCATAGGTTCGAATCCTGATTTCGGTGAGCAAAATATTTTCATATCAAATGACGTGTTGAGAAGTAAATTAAATGAGTGTATGTTAAGAGGAAATAAAAATTACTAACACTTCAAATCGAGAAATATTAAGGATTTTGTGTTGTCATACTGCTTATTGTTCAGTCATCATGCTGCTACAGACCCAAAATCTAGCCGGCAAATAACCGGCATCGTGGCGACATCCAGCCGTCGGAGGCCCGCTAACAGTTAGTTATCAATTTTGGGTCTCATCGGTTCCTATCCAAAATATTTTTGATATTGTTGGCAAACAGATAGCAGACAGCCCATATTTATATCGGCCCGCTTTCAGCATAAGACAGCGGGCTATAATTAGCTGGGCCGTAGTTAGTTGGTTAGCGTTCACTGGTTTGATTCTGGCCCGTAACTTTTGTGTTGGCTGAGATAGGTACCTACGATAGAAAAATATATTTTATGAAAGTGGTTTGAGTACAACAGTATTAGTTAAAACGAAGATGATCATTTATGTATATATATAAATACATATAAGATTAGATATCTGCAGTACGCATACAGAGCAACAATAACAATACTGCCTATTTGTAGACGGCAAGAGGAAATTATTGTATAGAAAAAAAACACCTCGTTCTCTGTTCAAGGAGTGAGAAACAACGAATATTCTCGTCCATACACAACTTTTCGGAAACCACTGAAGTATAAGTCAAACCATTAAATACACTTAAAGCATGTTCTGAAGATCTGTGAAAATAGAATATTTATTACTGAAGAGGAATGTGCTGAAACGGAAATCGAAAGTGATGTATTAACGAGTGTTTCAAAGTGAGACATAAAACAATATTACATTACTTATTTTTAGATTCTGCCCTGTCATTTTCCATACACAAATCTAATCTTTCTAACAAATGCTGTAGAATCCAAAGTAAAGTCGATTAACACGCACACCAAATTGTGTTTTCTCAAAACGTACAACTACATGTCCGAGGACTGATAACACAAAATAGTACTTCTGTATACTACAACTTCCATATAGTCCACCCACGTAATATTTCTACAGAAAGTGCTATGTGTACGATTTTCATTGATGCGACCAACAACAATAACAACGCTTTAGGAAACTTTTCATTGTTTCTTCATTAAAGAAAACCTTTAGAGACAATTAAATTGACACCTCTCCCAAATTTTGACGTCTTTTTGAGCACTGAATTTGTTTAAAAAAAATATTTCTCATCTCGGAAAAATTGCTAATTTTCTACCTGCCCGAATTTTGCGAAAGAAGACGTGGATTTGCCCACATACCACCTGTTTGTACCGTGTTATGACACAGACCCCGGGGTGAACTGCACCAATTCTATAGCGTCCCCACTGGCATCGATTCCCATAGCAGTTCAGCACAGTGACTTTCCCCCTGCTTGGTCTTATCATGTATTGCGGGCACCCGGCAACTTGATCGCTGGCGCACTCATATGTGCCGCACTCCGAGGAACTAGGAGGCTGTCATCACGTGCAGCTGCCCAAACGGTGGAGCGCGTGAGGTTTCCCATGCCTGTGACATCACTTCCTACAGTCTAATAGAACGCCGGAAGTTTTGTGACGTGTGAGCACATGGACAGCCCATATTTGGAAATGTGTGCTTTCTAAAGAAGGGGATTGGGCTACATTAGATTAACCCCTATAAGGAGTAATGCTCAGTCAACGGACTTTTCTCCTAAATGGTCATGTGTAACTATATTGGTCATTGGTTTTGATAACCCCTCCCGGGGTTATTGCCTTGTGAGTTGTAAAAATGGGAGGTGCACCTCTGGCTTGGGGTGTCATTCTGCCACTGCCCCAGAAGGAGTCACCTTGCCACCAGTTAAGTAATTATAAAATAAAGATTTCTGCATAGCCCTTATGGCACTTGTAGCAGGCACACTTGGTGTTCTAGGTAGGAGACAGATGTCAATATGGCGAGAGGACATTGGTAAATATCTCTAATTGAGAATATTAGCAACACGAGGAATTTACTTGGCAGCAATTTGTAATGTTTCCATATGTCTTCAATTCTATGCTAGTAATGCATCAAGTTTCAAAAATTGGAATTTCGAGTGTGTTGTCCCATAAATTTGACATGACATTTGAATTTTAAATTGAAGAATTTTTTAATCCAGCTAAAATTTAAAACAAATGGAAAATGGTGTTTGTTGCTGGAATTTGTAACGAAAAAAATTCGGTAGCGTCATGTTTGGTTGGCCTCGTAACCAGTGTATAAAGCCATGAATTATTCTGTAAAAGGTTTGGAAAATAATTCAATTAAAACTTATCCACCTATATTGGTGTTTCTTTAAAATCAAAGAATATATCATGTTACTAGACTTGAGTGGACAAAAAGAATTTTTGGCCACTGGTAAAAATGGTGACTTATAAGATTCAAATTATATCAGTTTGGTATTGTACTCTATGATCATTGCGAATAGAGAAAATTATCTTTAATATATATTTGTCCATTGATAATAAAGTGTTAGCTTGCCGCCTTTAATTTTGGAGCAACTTTATTCTAGGACAGCAGTATAATCAAAACTTATTCATAAATATGAATAGTTGGCAATTGTATGTGAACTGTTGTAGGGATAGGTGGGTTGCTTTTGTATTTACTTGAAAATTTCTCAGCAATGTTATTAGCATGGGGGCTTATAAGCCCATATTATGTTTATAGAGTGTGGTTGAAATACTAAAATTCTAGAACAAACTATTAAAGTCCATGCACTATTTTTAGACCTTGTGGCTACTAAAATTAAAAAATGTATTGTTCAATATCTGCACTTTGGTGGTTATGGATAATTGTATGAAAAATAAATATAAGCCTATATGGTAAGAAATGTAAATTGCCAATTTAAAGAAAACTAAAGAAAAGAGTTACAAAAGTACAAAATAAATACATTTTTGAAAATACTCATGAATTTTACTGGTTATAAGATCCCACCATTTTTGTTTAAAGTACCAGTTTTATTTCAAGGAATTGTTTCAATTTTTGCTCTGCTTTACGAGGGATTGTTTTTCATTTTGGGAGTTTTGATCTACGGACCTTCTGTCTACCTTGATACGTCCTTGACGGCAAGGGTGTTATAAAATTTTATACGCAACAATATATATTTTAAAAACCAAAACAAAAATATCGAAAATTTGACTTGAATACTGTTTTAAATTTATTGGAAAAATATTTTTAACTTGCACTGAATTCTGTATATTTATTTCTGTTTTAAACCCATTGTTTTGTACCAAAATATGAAACACTTTATTTATTATTCAAGTAAGTAGAACATTAAAACCTTTTATCCTTGACCACCTTCCCAGCGTAGTGGGGATGTGAACATGCGAATTACGCTCAGTAAAGAAAACATTTCGGAAAATGTAACATACTAAAAATGTTGTGAGAGTTCATTAGGTACAGAGTTTTATACGGTAGGCTGTACGTACTTATTTATCATATTACAGTACGTCACATAGACCTCGATTAGATGTTTAATTACTTATTCGCACGTACAGTGGCAAAATCATCTAAGAAAAATGTCATGACTTCAGTTGCAACAATTAAAATGAAGTTCCAATTCTCACAAATACCAAGAGTTTATAGGCCTCAGCCTCGCTTGCAGTGATCAAATACCTTGAGAAAATATGCTGAAAACTGTATATGCACTTGAGAATCAAAATTTTCAAGCGATAATTATAAACGCTCACATGAACCAACGCACTGTTCATCATGAGTATGAAGAGTACTCTGTGGCATTGCTATAAGATAATAGTATGTATACACGTATTTAAACTATAAGTGTTATCCAAACTATAATTCGAAATTTGTTGGTTTTGACACACTGCATAACGGATGTGGACATGGAGACATCCGATTCGTCTTGAATTTAAAAGAAAAAAATACGTGAATGTGGATCAACTTTACAGCTGGAAATATTTTATATAGAAATTTTATTGTTATAAACTTTATACCGAAATGAAATCGAAAGCCTGAGATGAAGCTGCAATTAGACCCGCAGTTTATGAATGATTTCAACTCCTCGCCACTAACTGAGCCTTATCCTTGCCTTTCGTCGATAAAGTTATGTAATTTACAATTCCACTTACCCAATAGTACATACTACGAAACAAATCTCGTTGTAACCATACTTATTAATTATTTTTCTAAACATAAAATTAGGTATTATGAGTTGCAATAATAGGAGAAATGAACAAATGAATAGAAACCATATCAAAGCTGCCTTTCCCTTGAAAAATATGCAGTTCTGAAACTCATGCTCAAAGTTGGTCTCTACAATGCAAACTGCAGGAACACTCAGGCATGTTAATATTTTTTTCCTTGAAATTGAAAAACAATCTCTTAATATTTTTTGTTACCTATAATATTTACCACGGAAAAAGTTAACCATTCATTGCGAAGAGACGTAGAGCATTCTACAAATTAGAGTGGCCACAAAGAAAAACTCTCATAGAACCGGACACTAGTGTATTGTTAAGTACAGTACTGGTAATAAGAATACTTCAAGTGCAACGTACCCACGTTCGTGGATGCAGTGACTGAAGAGGTAAATGTTTAGCCGGTACCATACACAACGAAGCTCAATGGCGAATTATCTTCTCTATGACGGATGACTAGAGGTCCTTGAATTCCGCAAATTATTTCGGTGGTAAATTAGGGATAAGGATATTGACCCCTAATCCCTCCTGTGCCTATTACGACCCCCCACCATTCCTGTACCCCCCCCCCCCCCCCAAATTTCGGTGGAGATAATTTAATGCAGAAGGTACGTTTTGACTCTTCCAATTTTCGTTCACGCACTGTTTCCGTCCCGTTCGTGATAGGACTTGCAATCTGGCAGAGTACCATCTTTAATGGGGAAGTTTTACCCGAACTAAGAGATTTTGAAAACTTAAGAGCTTTTAATGGGAGTCCATTATTTTGTTCCAAATATTTCCGGAAATGTTAAACCTACGGCCTTTCGATTTGGCATCTATTACCAGACAATTTTTAGGCCTGCATATATATATATATATATATATATATATATATATATATATATATACACCTCTCCAAATTCTTTGTCTCCGTGTAAGAACCGCTCCATACATTGCACATTCCTCCCAGCGAAAAAAAGGTAAGTGCACAGGAAAATACGGTAAAAGTTGTTAAAAGTCGGACTGGGGCGATAACACGGAATATATCAAATTAGCGCCAAATTGATTTGATTAGAAACAGTCGATTAGTACTACCACCCTTAAAGGTTAGAAGGGTGGAACTAAATTTCTGCTCACCTTTGGTCCTTCCTTAGTCGGGCCTTACCTCCCGTTCTAGGGACTTGCTATGTAGCATAGTATCAACCTTACATGTATTTTGAAATTGTTGAATTTTTAAGAGAGGTCCTTTTTCCGATTCCCAATACCTCTTCCAAAATGATTCAACCTACAATGTTCTAATTTGGCAGCCTTTTTAAGCCCATCAGTTCCCATCGTCTCGTGTTCTGATTTTTGTCATAATTACTTACTTCCGGAACGAATATTCTTACTTCGTGACTGGATCACATGAGTTCGGTTACGCTGTGTAATTGTTTCCAGCCGGTAATTAACGGGAGGAAATTTCGGGACATTATTACACGGAATCAAGTCGAGTAAAAAAGAAACCTTTAGCAATCTGTCCATACAATGAGTAAACAGTTGTGGCCCATTCATGTAAAGAACTGAAAAGTCTAGGCTGCTGACAAAATAAGTCGCGAAATACATGTACTTCTAGGTAATCAGTGAATTAAATCGGTCCCTGCAGAAAGGGCCTAAGTCAACCAGACATTG
This sequence comes from Dryococelus australis, assembly GCA_029891345.1. Classification (NCBI taxonomy): domain Eukaryota; kingdom Metazoa; phylum Arthropoda; class Insecta; order Phasmatodea; family Phasmatidae; genus Dryococelus; species Dryococelus australis. The sequence goes on from CM057002.1 coordinate 21,771,002, forward strand.
TTTTGAGATAACTAAAAAAAAACTGATTAACTATTAAACTATCATGTCACAAAATGTGGGAAAAATCATATAAAATAAAGGATTAAATGTGTGTGATTCTGCATAGGTAAAATCATTTCAATAATATTACTTTGACTTCTGTGATTTTTCGAAATATCTTGACAGAAGCCCTTTCTGCCCGATTAGGCAATTTTGGATTGTAAAATGACTTGAAATGGTTTAATTACTAGAATTTATGCCAAAAACATGAATATCATTTACAAAAATTGCACTTCACAATGTATACAAATTACCGAACAAACATGAAATCAGTAAGGTTTAAAACATTCTACTGTGAGACATTCTCATTTCCATCATGTAATGTAATTTTCTACTCGTTTTCATCGTGTGATTTCGTAGCAGAAGGACACTGAACGATGCTCTCGTAAAAAGTCTTGATGTTCGTCAGGCACAAAGCGAAGGAGTTTATGTAAATAGTTGATTTTTGCCATTTTCAGAGGAATCTTTCGTGATAGGTAGGCTTGTTCCGTAGGAAAGTGTGGTACTAGTTTCCTGGGTTGTGAAAGATGGAATGTATGGCTCACTATTCCATTCATAAACTCTCGTGCTACAATGGTACCTCTTACCTCAGTATTATAGGACAAATGAATCGAGTTGCTAATATCATAGTGAATTTTTTTGTCTCGTTGCACTCTTTTGCAAGACGTTTCTTCTGAGATACAATTCTTCTAATAGTACGGCTGCTGCCATTTCATGAAATCTAGAATGTCTGCAGAAGTAATTTCATTGTCAGTAAATTTGTGTGTAATGCTGGATGCTATTATTAATTCTGTGAGTCCATGCACACTGAAAAATCTGTCATGGCGTTTGATGTATCTCTTAATAATACCAAAATATCGCTCGTATGTCACGAAGGAATGGTCTGTTATGGGGAAGAAATATTAAATTTTGTTGAACTGCTGGGTGATAATCATTGCCAAAAGTAGTCTGGATAATGAATGGTTCTTATTTTGCCCACTGCAGTTGTCCGAGTACAAATGTATTTCAGTAATCTATGGAGGGACATCTTTCAAGTAGTCACACAAAAAAAAACAAACTTCATTTGGTTCCTTTTAGCGTTGCCTTCATAGTAGATCTATGTTTTGGCGTTGTTGTTAGTTATGTTATGAATGCCAAATGCATTGGCAGTAAATTGCCGCAGGTAGAATGTCTCCTGAACAGGAACCTGTGGTAACTATATGTTCTGAATGTAATCAAAACATATTCCTAACACATGAGGCTGGATTGTCGATTTAACGACTGCTTTCATTTGATTATAAAATTTCTTGGATTGCCTGTTGTGAACCAAAAGCTCTGCTGCTGCACACCTTTTAGCAACATCATTGAGATGTAGACTTCATAATTTCAACTTTATTTCCTCACATACACAGCAACAATCTACTTGTGGGCGTCCAAACGATAAACTGGAATTACCTTTGAAGAATTTGCATACAACTGATAGCTAACCAGCTGTTTGGATGCTTGTCCTTGAATAACTCATACATTACTGTCAAATTTAACCTGGCATCTAATATTGTCTTTGTCTCCCAGAGTAATGATATTCATTTACAGGGAAACTTTCAATGTGCTCCTTAATAAGAACCCTTGTCTGTGGTGGAATAACATTTGCACTGGAATTCTTTCCATGCATATCTTTGGTAGTTCCTCCTTTGGCTTAGCAGTGAATAAATCCAGGATACAATAAATTATTTGCATCATACATTTAAGCCACTCTTGTGCAACTTTCAGATATGGAACTATTTTCCATCCATCGTTACCAACTTACTGGGCATATGCCACCAAGTGCCCCCGTTATAATATATGCAGGTAGGGGCAGTGAACTTTTTTTAGGGTTAGTTTCAAAAGTGCTCACTTTATCGTAAACAGCCAATGATGGTATTCAAAGTAAATGCCAGTTACCATTACCGTGTGCGTTGTTTGTGCAGAACGGAAATACTCTGATAGCGCAAGAAAAGGAGAATTCTTGTTGCCATCTGAAGTGACTTAATGAAGCTGAGGCCTATCAGCTGAGTCGTTGCAGTATCTCGAATCACAGAAAACCACAAACCAGGTGTAGCAGACTTGGAATGAAAGGGCGAAGTACGGTTGAAAAGTGATATATGCTTTTTGATTTCCCGAATTATAAATTCACCTTCAAATCATTATAAGTCAAGGCAAATGTAAAATAAAGAAACATTAAATTATAATTGACTTCCTTACAATTTATTGCTGCTGCTATCCTCGTTCACCACCGTTACTAGCAAAACAAACAAAATGACCTCACCTTATATTCAGCGATGGTGTAGGTTAAATACTGCATAAAAACATCAAATGGACATGTTAACATCAGGCATACACTGTTGCGGTGCATTACACTTCGCTGGCGATAATCATCAGCCTCACGACACATTCGCGGTAGTGACACATTGTGGCTGACTGGCGAAAAACATAGGTTTCACGACGCATTCGCTGTTGTGATGAATTGTGGCTGACCGGCAATAAACACCGGTTTCAGAACATGTCCGAAATTGTGGTGTGTTGCGACTGACCAGCGATGAATATCGATCTCACTACGCGGTCGCTGTTGTGGTGAATTGTGGCTGACCGACGAAGGGACCTGCTCTACTCCTGCTGGGTCACACGCAGGGTCATATTCATTGCATATTGTGCAAAGTAGACGGATAAATTATAAGTCTAATCTTCAAAGGAATTTATATGTACGGCATATAGTTACAATATAACTAAAACCATAGCAAATTGCTTAGAAGCTGTGGCCTGGGAGATTCCTAAATATAAATAATGCTACGACAATGCAAGCAAAAAGATAATAGGAAACGATAAGATCTGGAAGGGCCGCAGACTAAGAAGTTCCCAAGAACTATTACATTGTATTTTGCAGTGCATAATGTATGGCGTGGATTAAACAACATTCTAATGATAAGCTCTCTGTTCTAGTGTCAATCGAAGGCATTTGGAGGGCCAATAATTCCTGATTAATGCGTTCACTCATGGTGCTCATCTGGATTGCGGCATATCTTTGTACTGTAAGGGGAGAGTGATTGATCCGAATATGGTTTGAACACAAATGTTCAGGCTCACAGTGATTGAGATCGTATGGATTCGAACTATTAAAACAAATCAATTTGTTAGACTGACGATTATGTTCTACTTTGCAGTGCTCTTTTTGTTTCATGGTAAACTCATTTTTTTCCACTCCCATGTCGAGGAGTGAATTTCAGACAGTTTTTATGAACATATTAAAAACCACATCACACCAACACGATTTGAGCGATAGTGAAAACTGCTACATTAAATAGGAAATAAAAGGCATGAAATGCACACGACTGGCTGTATTTTAGCAGCCAGGAGTTAATTTTGAAACTATGTAGACTGTGTAACATAATGTATAAATTACGCTAGAGTAAGTACTTACAAAACTTCAAAAGCTCAGTTTCTTTAATTTCTTTTTGAATTGTGTCAGTAATTTCATTGGTAAATATTAAATTTGAGCTTCTCTTGAATTAAATAAGTCGTAATTACAAAAAAAAATTATAATTGGTACTACAGATAAGTTACGAGTATTTTTCTCCTGGGTGTCGATGCATGCTTGAACTTACTGTTATGTAAGAAGTATTGACTGCATAATTGTGCAAATAGAAATTAATTTCATAATTGAGAAATATTTTTAATTAATTAGAAAATTCTCACTTACTTGCAGCTGTTAAATTATAATACCACAAGAACTTGGTTTTGTCGTAAATCGAGCAGTTTCCTCTAGAGCTACAACTTGTATCCCACACCAGACACGCATAATCTGTAAACAAGAAAAACTGCTTATTAGCAAGTTTCGTATTGGCTGCCTGTTGCGATAAATATAGATGAGAAGAACCACAGAGGAAGAGGAAGACTAAGCTGCATGAGACAAATTATCAATGCAATGAAATGTAGCCATATACTTGGATTGATAACAGACATATATATGTGTGTGTATGTAAAGACTGGTGTGCACGTATTCTTAACTCTCCAAAAGCAAACGTTCCCATGCGTATTAGAACGACTATTAACCACGTGTTCTAGGGTCGAGTCCCAGATACTACGTAAATGTGTGCCTCGTAACAAAAAGTAAATCCACAGGACGTTCCAAAGTCACATTACATATGAAATTTGCAAATTATCATATGTGCCACAAAAGTCGTCATTCAAATAATATATCGATTAGTCTTGTGATTTAGGTAACATGGCACTTGGAAAGCTGCATTTGTGATACCTGTGCTCGGATTCCTGTTCAAAGGTTTTATGGCATTCAAGTTTATTGCGTACAACGCATGAATGGTGACTTTTGAATCCCCCTTTTAGAGCAGTATTAAGCTTCCTTCTGAATAATCCTCAGCAAATAGCGGAAAGCATAGACAAAGTGACGGAAACATAAAAAAGCAAAAGGTCATTTTTTTCCAAAGGGGAATGACCATATTTTGTTTACTCCATCGTATAATACAAGATAAAATAATTTAGGCAATGAGAAAGATATGCAGAAGAATACTCACCTAGGAGTTTTGTAATTTGTTTAGATCAGAAGAATAATATTTGTGATATCGGCGTTATAATGTGCAAAGATTAATATATTTAAGTTTGAGAAGGAACAATTTTAACATTACTAAACATCGTTCTGTTGAAGAAGGTACTTCTATTGTGGCATAATGAGTGCTTCGCTGGAAAACTATGTTTGTAGATGGAAATTTATGCACGAGATCACAATGGAAAATTACTTAGGTATTGTTTTCTACTTTAATAAGTATTTAGACGATATTAAAAATAACACGTGTGATGTCTATCCCTATATTAGAATTCTAGAGTTTTGTTCTGAGTGCAGAAATTTAAAATCCGCTGATTTTTCCTTCCTTAATGCAAAGGAACCAAACAATGCTAGGAATCACAATATTCAGTCACCTAATAGTCATGTGTTGCACCACGCTGCTGTATTACTTTTTTTACTATCTTACAAAGTGTAGCAAAGAAGTTTGCATGTAAAGTGAGTGAAGAGATTTGGACGGCTCTTAACATCGAAGTCTTGATTGAGGTGAGTATGGAGCAGCGCCGGAAAGAAAGAGCGGGGGAAACGGGAGATCCCCGAGAAAACCCGCCGATCAATGGCATGTCTGTCACGATTCCCACATGCGAAAATCCGGAGTGACCCGGTCGGGTATTGAACCCGGATCGCCTTGGTGGGAGGCGAGCAAGCTAACCGCTCAGCCACCGTGGCCCCATTTGCACGTAAAGAATACGTCAAACAAGATGAACCGTTATCTTCAAAAGGAAACAGACTTTTTTTTCTAAGGGATCCGATCATTCTATGTAACTCTGCTCTGTAAAAATGTGTTTATGCTTGCACAAAGAATTCTTCTGTAAACAGTTGCGAAATACGTTTTCATAACACTACAAATAAAATAATTTAAATGTCTTAAAACCTTAAAGTGAAATGTGTAAAGCTAATGTTGATGTTGATCGAGTAAGTGTTGTACACTTCAAGTTTTTCTAAACATTGTGCTGCATAAAGGATTTCGTATGTTGTAAACATACGATACTTCAGGTGTAGACTTACAAGCAAGTATTTGAAAATTAGTTCCAAAGAATTATCTGTAACAAGTACATCTTTTTTTATTACTGTGTTCTGTAATTATTTGGTAATGGCAATTTGTTCCATTAAAATAACACGGAAGAAAGGTAATTTTCATGCAGAGCGCTGGTAAAAAACTTCACATGACTTGTCAGTTTTCATCGTATTATTAAAATGAACTCACCAACTATAATACCGAAAATTATTGGTCCAGGAAGCAATCCGAAAAGTGTAACCACCAACATATTGAAACCCTGGGCGATAGACTTGTCCTTTTGCTCCACGCACCTGCAGACAGACATAAGATACAAATCAATAGTTGGTAAATTAAATAGAAGCCACAAGTCTACACGTCAGGTATAATTACGCTTCTGAAATGAACTGGGTTTCTTGAAGGTGTCATGTAATGGCTTACAAAGGTTTTCATTTTCTGTCTCAATATTTTAGTGTTCTTCGATTCTTGTCTGGCAATGCGAAGCAACGCTCGTTGAGGTGTCAA
>CM057002.1:21777253-21807332 GCA_029891345.1 Dryococelus australis
ATTACTTAAATTTAATTCAGACCAAACCAAACAATTTAAATGTAAACCAAATATCAACCAAAACTTAACGTTCTAGTAGTGGTGAAGATATCATTAGGCTAGACTGCTAATTCTTATAAAAATGTCAGGAAATTTATTGCATAAGGCTTTGCTTTTAAAATAACTCGATTTAACTTTTTTTTACAAATCAAATTCAGTTATCTTGACAGTGTGTTCACATGGTTGTTGTTGTGGCAGCGTAGTGGTTTGACTAACGGGACCATTATCACTCGTATTTAAATCCCGCTCTAAGACAAGATATAAAAAAAATTATCTTGCAAACTCCTACATAGAGTAAACAAAATATTGCTTTTTGTTATCACTTTATATCCTGTAAATAGACGAAAGATAACAGGAAATTTATAGAGAGCTTCCGTGAGTTCGAAAATTGTTTTGGGAAGCTTATGGTAATTTTTTTCCTAGTAGTTCTCCGTAATTTCACTAAGGGTTTTCTAACAATGTACATTAGGGAAATACACGTTAGGAATACACAGTTAATTTTTAACCAGTTGTCCAATGTGATATTGCGGTTCAAGGAATAAAATCAGTTGCAAAATTAGCACACTATAGCAATAATTTTTCATCGGACATTGTTTTTGAAATATAACAATTTTCGGGCATAGAATCTAGTGTACTGGATTTTATATGACAGTATATAATCGGTGATACCTTTATATGAATGTTTTTTTGCTCATCAACACAAAAGTCAGGATTAAAAAATGTTTCTGTTCCGCTGGAGTTTACTGGAATCTAATTAAAATTAATTCAATTAGCTAGCATTGCAATTTGTACGATTAAAAATATTATTTTTAATAATGTCTCACATGCACACGATGGATTTAAAACATTTTACCTATTGCTGTGATCTAACAAAGCTTTTTCCTGTGGTTGGCTGGAAACCACCCCAACCACGACAATAGTGAAGACGAGGACACGAGCAGCGAGATATTATTAAAACCGACATTCGTAACAATCTGGGGCCACGTATTTAGCACGCGCGGAGGACTGAAGCAGGGCCTGTCGCTGACCTGCTGCCAGACAGCTGCCACCTGACTACGCGCTGCAAGAGGACGTTCTGTTGCCGCCGATTCCGATATTTCTTCACGCAGCATTCGGCATCATTAACAAGGTGATATCGTTCCAGAGTGTAACTGCAGATACGTTATTAGACATTGATATCATGGCTGATAATAACTGAGTTAATTAAATCAATCAACTCCCCCGCTTTAAAGTAAGGTAAAGATTGTACAAGTTGTGTCAATTGTATTGTGTCCTATATAAAGAGATTAGACATGACATTGTCTTTAATTTAAAGCTACACCTTTAGGAATGCTTTACCATGTGTTTACACTTATCCCCTTTTGAGTGCATGGCCTCCCTCCTTAAGGAAGGGCCACAACACTATGTAACAACACGATAATTGTTACAGAGTTAATGTGCGACTTCATTGGCCAACAGTCAACTGTAAACGTGGGAAAGTATAGTAAGTGTGTGTGGTGTAACCAGAACCAATAGGATGAAGGTAAGTGGAAATACAAAGATCAACACAACTTATATTGCTAGAGACACCCTAATTTCCCAAAAAGATTTCCGTTCATGCTACATTTCAATATCCTACAGGTGTACCAGCAGTTTCCTTTGCTTATTGCCAACGCGCCTGTGTGAAAATACATTTTCTCACATGACTGACCAATCAGCATTAGATTACCCCGATACTGTACATTTGTGATTCGCAGACAGACACCTAAGATGCATAAGACCTAGGTTGTCCAATCACGATGGTGGATCTGAGTTAACGTGGTATGAAGAGCAACTCGTCTGAGATTTTTTTCGCGAAATGCGGGTGTCCTTAGATATTGCTGTAGTGGAGAATATAGGTAGCTCACTTCCACTTTGTCCTTAGTGCCAGTAAATTTGTACCATCTTCAAGTGTTTATTGTTTGGATGTTGCCTGTTTTATCACATCCAGGCCCATCCTAAATAATTATGCCGAATAACGGTTAGGCTGCAGGCTGGGAAGTTAGTTACTAGGTGCTGGTTGAATAATGTAGTTCTGACATCTTGGTAGTGAGAGACTCCATTTTGATGGCGTATGTGGCTGGAGTTCATGGAGTAAGTGACTATCTCACCACTGTATAGTTAAGTATTCTATAGTGACAACTTGTTCACACATCAGCTCCTGTTGACTTACTTGCCAAGCGAACGGGTAGGGTCACCTATATTCCGCTAAGAGATTTCACAACTAGTTGTACTCCAAATCACGTTAGTTCAGAACCAATATCGCTGGTTGGATGGTTTTAACTCGCATGCTTCAAAAGTGTGCTTCACAGCCAATAATGGACGTTCAGTTTCATGGTAACTTTATTCTGATTGGCCGAAGGAAATGTGCAAGCTTGCACGTATGACATTGAAGTCTATCCTCAGCGTAGATCTTCTCGCGATAAAACTACTGGCCACACCGATGAGGAATGTTTCGCAGCACGCAACAGCTTACTCAAGAACCTCGTGTAGCCAATCAGCAAGTGCGTAAGCTCACGTCGAAGGAACCACCTCGCAATTTCTTTTCAGAGCAATTCGAGTGTCCAGTGCATCATGAGTATGTACATAACTCTATAACGGCGGCGTTAGGTGAACTGTTGCAAGGTAAGCTGTATTTTGCTTTTTGCTCTGTACTGTATCTAATCATTTGTTAGTTTACACATAGGACAATTTAACATAGTAGTGCAGTTGGCGAAACAGCACATGTGTTTGATTATGTTCTCTCCGCCCTCTCGTGAGTGGCCGCAGTACGTTGAGTTTCTCCTGGTTCCACTCTGGTTACTGGTTCATGCTGCGTGTGCTGAGTGTGTCCACCACTGAGAAAGCACCAACTAACCTTGCAAAACTTCACCACACACCTCTGATCTATAGGATGTTCATGGTAAGCTGAGCAATTTCGAAAGCCCTATCTAAAAATCTACTTGTATGTACATTGTCTATTCTGCTGCCACATGTGCATTTAATATTGGCATGTGCCTTATCACTGTTTTCACGCATCTGTCAAGTGTTAGTGTGAAAATGTTACAAAAATAAATATTTTACTATTTCATTCTTACACTTATATGAATTCTGAAAAAACGTAAAAATTATTTTATTATTCTCGACTGTTTAATTAACCCATTTAATTCAACAATATACATGGAACAAAGTTTTGTGTGTCGTTGCCAACTTTATTAGTCTCATCCCAGTAGGCGTGTCCTTTAAAAAAATGTAGTTTGGAATAGCGCCATTTTTCAAAGATTGATTTCAAATGTGTCCAATCAGCCATGAACAGTCTATAGATAGTGTAGTGTTTGAACCATTATGGGCTAATATTTTACTGACGAGCGAAATAAATTTCAACACTGACTCATGGTGCGGCTGGAAATCTTGAAGCGTTTCTCGAGCATGGTTAAGGTGGAGATATTGTAGCTGCCCTTCATGCCGTGTAGCACACCCATCATGCTGAAGATGACGATGTAGCAAGTGGTGTTAGCCAGTCTCTGCAGCCATCTCGGCCGGAATCTCCACAGGCCGCATAAGCGCAGATCGGAGTGCTTCATATCCTGCAGACAACACAGAAACAATATACGGTAAGTTCCAAAATATGAGGAATGTTATCGAGGAGTGAATCCCCCAAAAAATAACACAATATGTTTCTGTAAACATATTGTTACATGTCGATTGTCTTTACCATTGAATTTGGCCCGCCCCTCGCAAGCAAGTGGAAGAGAAGGACAGAGTATTGATATTATAGTGGGTGGCAATTTAATTTAATGATTTTAATGGCAAGCGAGCTATAATCCTACCAGTGTTTTGAGTTATGAAGACATTCTTCCGCGATAACTCAAGGGCGGCACACCACTCCAGATCTTCGGAGGATACGATACTTGCATTTATCTGAAGAATGCTCTACATTACTGCCCTCATTCTCTCAGCATGACTTGGGGTGTGTTGAGTAGGAATCGAAAGAATATCTTCAACAACTAAGTTCAATATCACCACACCAGCAGCCAATATCACAGTTATCACAGTTGAAACAATACAGCAGCCACGCAGGAGAGCAAGATCTGCAGCATAGGTACCACACAGCCAGGGGTGGGGAAGGGGGTCTCAATTAAGCTCGCGCCTTACGATGACCAGATTTTTGGCGGGAGTATCAACATCAGTTGGAAATAGTCGCTACCCTGAATGGCTGGTCAGACGAACAGCGGGCTTACTGCCTCGCTGCTGTACTTAGAGGGACCATATTGAGCATACTACAATTTCTGCAAGAGCAACATCGACTGGAATACCCCACATTGGAGTCGGCCTTGCAGCTACGTTTCGGCGACCAGTACTTCCAAAATGCCCACCATGCCCATCTCCAGAGCCTCACCCATTGACCAGGGGAGCCACTGCAAGAACTATGGCAAGACATTTAGTGGCTTTCCCGCCTATCTCTAGTTGAGTGCCCGAAAGAGGCATGCAACATCATCGCAGTCGGCTTCTTCGTCGATGCCATCGCCGACACAGAGTTACAGCAAGTGGTGTATCTGGGTGCACCCCACAACATGCAGGACGCCCTGACCCAAACACTGTTGGTAGAGTCAGCAAAATAGGGAGCAGCACCCTGGCGTCATGTACAGGCAGTGATGCTGAAATAAGATGACGACGATAGCATGTAGAAGACACTTAAGGAGTTGTATACGGCTGTGACGGACATCGCTTCGAGGGTCTGTGATACAGAGATTCGCGGCCCCCACTTCAAAAGACTGAGTGTTGGTTATGTGGATAGCTGAGGTACCTTAAAGCCTAGTCCCCCAACAGCCACAGCAGTGGCAACAGAAACAGCAGCAAGAAAATAGGATTCATGTGACAGGATGAGAATAAAGCACACTCGGAAAAACACGTAAATATCCATTTAAAGAGGCGAATGTCGGTGACTTCTGGATGGAAGATCCTAATGTTCTTACGTATTCTGTTCTTGAAACAGGGTTGTAATGCGATGCTGGTGGAGGGGAGCCAGATTGATGTTCCTTGCAAGTTCTTCGTCGACAATGGGGCGACCATAACACTAGTAAGACCAGACACCCTCAGGCATTCCTACGATTGCCCAATGATAGTATAGAATGCTTCTATTTGACTATAGTAAGAGGTGAGACCACACCGGTTAGAGGTAAGAGGAAAGTGCTCTTGAAGCTTGGTGTTCTTAGCATAGATCACGAGGTTTACACAGAAGAAATAGAGGATGAAGGTCTTGTGGGGCTTGATGTACCATTATTGGCTAGGCTGTTGCATCGATATTCGACTTTTTGTTCTATGGATAAGCAGCACAGAGTTTTTTGTGTCAAAACAGCATGATTTGACCTCTCCAATTAGCTTCCCAGTTGTATGTGGTCAAATTACTGTGCTGCCCACTTATAGTGGAATTGTCATTACAGGAAGATGATAATGAATGTTTGTCAGACTTTTGGGTCTAATTAAGCTAATAGAGAGGATAAAGATCTTGCCAGGTAAAGTTTTTGTAGCATGGACTTTGGTTTTTCTAATCTGATAGTTTTACATTTAGAATGATAACATTTTCCGATTGTGAAATTCGTCTTGAGGATGGGGCAGTGATAGGTGTTTGCAAGCAGGTCACACAGATAATTCCAAATGTTCCAAAAATTCTGGAGTTGAACAATCATAATGTGTTCTACCAGGAGTACTGGATGAACTACTAGTACTAACAAAAGAAAATTTTTCTGGCACCAGGAGAAGGATGTCTGCGAATTACTGCAGAGAAATGGGGTTGAATTTTCCTGTGGACTAAACGAACTTGGAATGTCTAATGTGACCTGACACCACATTGATACAGGAGATACCAGGCCCATAAAGCAGCCACCAAGACGACTGTTATTTGCTTTTCAAGTTTAGGTAATTCTGAAGAAAATGAAGGCTCTAGATGTTATAAAACTATCAATTAGTCCATGGCCATCCATTATAGTTCTTTTAAAAAGAATGATGCTCACTAAGGTTATGCATAGATTATCACCATCTAAATAATGTGACAAAGAAATTCTCTTATCCACTTCAAAGAATAGATGACACATTGAATAGCCTAGTACTCACAGTCGATTTCTACTTTGGTCATTAAGAGTGGGTATTGGCAGTGCGAGGTGGCTCCAGATGACCAAGAAAAAACTGCATTTTGTGTCCAAAGGAAACGCATCTGACAGTTAAAAGTTATGCCTTTTGGGCTACGTAATGCTCTTGCCACCATCGAATGCCTGATGTAAAATGTTTTGCCTTTAGATATTTGTAAGGTTTAGCTTGTTGCCATTGTTGTGATAAATAGGATATTACAAGAACACCTGTCATGACTAAAATCTGTATTCCAGAATTTGGCTGCAGCCAACATGAAACTGGTTTCTAGGATTTGCCACCTGTTCTAAAATAAATTTAATTTCTTGGAACATTTATTGCCGGCCCATGGACTCGAAACAGACCACGGTAAGAGCAAATAAATAAGAAATTGGCCTACACCAACTAACAAAACTGAAGTGCCTAATTTTCTGGGATTATGTGCCTATTGGCATCGATTTGTACCCGGTTTCACAACGATCACCAAGTCTCTACATGAACTGACTGAAGAAAAAAGAAAATTTCATTGGACCACTGAGTGTGAAGTTGATTTAAGTAAGCTAAAGGAATTACTGATATCTCCCGAAAAGTGAGTGCCTTTTCATCTTGGATACTGATGCCAGAAATTTAGGCAATGGAGCTGTTATCTCAGGTTCGAGATGGGAAGGAAAGAACACTAGAATACTTAAGTAAGTAATTGCATAAGCATGAGATAAATTACTGTATTACATCTAGAGAGATTCTGGTTATGATGAAAGCAATTTAACACTTCCACCCCTACCTTTACAGTAGGCATTTTATTCTAAGAAACGACCATGCTTCGTTGCGCTGGCTACTAAATTTCAAGAACCCCGAAGGTCCGGATGTTGCAGAGTCTGTTACGGACGAACATGTTTGAGGAGGGAGCAGTGTTTTAATTCGCTGGTCTGTGCTGCTGACCTTGTACCGCCCTGTGTGAGCAACCACTAGAGAAGGACATTGTAGTCATATGATTCTGGGGTGGTAATTCAGTGGAATGTTTCGAATGAAGAGCGAGCAATAATACTACCAGCGTTTGGAGTTATGAATGCATTATGCTGCAAGAACCTTTTCGCAGCTTGCTGCTCCTGACCTGCGGCGGATAGAATTTCTGCCTTTATCTGAAGAATGCTCTGGATTACTGATCTCATTCTCTCAGCTTGACCCGGGTTGCGTTGAACATTCCAGATGACCAGGGCGACCGAATTAAGAGTGGGACAGACCTCCGAGCTGAAAGCTAATGATTGGAGTGTGTTGCGATTGCTGACGTGGCAGGTTTGGGCGTGCATTCAGGCACAAAGGCAGACATTTTGGGCCCTTCTTATAGCGTGAATTATCACTGGTGGTACACAGACATGGCTAAAACTACTCGAACTGGAATTGTTCAGGAAGACTATTACGAATACTTACCGTGTAACTTTGGAAGGTCTGTAACTTGGAAACTATCGGAATTAGGACATGTATTCACCGGAATATTTTGTGTTGCTTTAGGGTGTACTATCAACTCGACTATATTTAAAACATATCTGAGAACATCCTGTTTATATACTGCACCATGATATCTGAAAGCTTGAATAACGTCACTAGGCCACGAAAGGCGCGGGGCAGAAATATATGGAGACTATAATTAGTACACACGAGTTTCAAGATACATAACTTCCAGCTCAACAGTTGTGTTTTGCCTATCATTGCAGTTGATGAAGGACAGTTCAAACAGTCGCCAAGCTTTCAGCTATCAATTCTAGTCCCTTCATTACTACGTCCATCTATTCTGAAGCCCTGCGAAAGTTATACTTCCAAGCTATCCCTCCACATCATGCAAACAAGGTTTAGTTAAGTCTAGAAAATTTCATCAAAGGGACAACGCAACGCATTCGTGGGAACTCGGTATAGCAACATTTTGTATGAGAACTATTTGTTACTAGTCACTACCGACTCATGTTTTCTCTCTGTTTTAGTTAATATTAATTATAAATGAAATATTATGACTTAGATCTAAAATGTATGTAAAAGTTCAGTTTAACCAAAAATAAAACAGTTCAGAATTTTAATTGTTTCCTTTAAACAAAATCAGGATATCAAACTCTCTCCGAAGCACTTAATACGCCAGGTTGACAGGTCCTGTTTTACCCTAATTTTTAGCCTACTTTCCGAAAGATAATAAGTCGTATTACACCACTTTCCTGTTTGTGTGCCTGCGTGTGTGTGCCTGTTTGCCAGTGTGTCGCCACCTTAAATTTTTGAACGTGTCAACCTAATTTCACCAAACTCGGTATACATAATATGTACTTAGTAGGTACACCTGACTTTTGAAGTTTTCGGCCACACCGGGAACTTGCTTTCAAAATGGCGACATCTTAATATTTAGAACAACGTCATACCTCGAGATATATTCAACAGATTTGAACCAACTTTTGTATACATGCATAACATCGTTTAAGTAATAATATTTGAGAAATTTTTATTCCGCAATTTTGGTAGATAGCATTAAATTAAGAAATTAAGATTTTTCGTTATATCTTGAAAAATACAAAACCAGTTTTCACCCAATTTGGCAGGTAATACTATTACTGGCCCGATAACCGTAAGTCTTTGAACTTGATTAGGTAATAATTTCTAAAATGGCGGCCATACAAATATTTTGTGTTTATTTGGTATATCTACCATAACATTTAACAAATTCAAAACACATTTTCTATGCTGAAAGCATCTATTACAAGCATCATATGTGGCAACAACTAAGCCACTTTCGTCAGCCATTTTTTAATATAGCAGCAATTGCATAAATAGGGTTTTCATGTCATACCTCAGTAAAAGATTAACTGATTCCTACCAAATCTGGCATTCACGTAGTACCGCGGCAGATGATGTTAAAGGATATGTTTTGTGTATGTCAGATATTTATTTTCAAAGTATCCGCTATTTAGCTATCTTAACTTAGAATGCCATATCGTCGAAACCATGGAATCAATTTCAATTTAACTTTGTATGCTGGTACTAGATATTATGAATATCAGCTGTGTGTACACGGAGCATATTGTAAGGTAGCGCTACATGAATAAATATATTTTCTTTTCATGTATCGGAAAAATATCGACTGATTGCTAACAAATTTCACACACCAGTAGTAATACGGCAAGTTATGTAAAAAGTTATGTTTTAATTATGTCACACACTTATGTTTAAAATGGTGGAAATATAGCCACTTTAGCTTAGAATGCTATGTCGTCGCGTAACCATGTAATAAAATCCAAATATCAAACAACAAATGTAACCAATATCAAACGCATCTACCAAGAGCATATTTTATCCGCGATTTCGTAAAATAGACCACATTAAGAAACAATTAGTTTTCATTTATTATTTTGGAAAACAATTGACGGGTTTTTTAAGATATTTGGCCATCAATAGCATTACAGCAGGCTGTGTAAACTCGTATGATTAAGTGTGTCAGGCCCTTATTTCAAAACGGTGGCTTATATATAAGCTCATTATATTTACTTAACAAAACAAAATCAAGCTGAATTTTTTATGCTGGCAGTATCTATTACAACCATCAAACGTTTTTTTATATAGAGCCCCATTTCTCTGTTACTTTTTAAGTTAGTCCCACACTAAAAATTAAGTTTGTCATATCTCGGGATAAAATCAATCCATTCTTACGAAATATGGCGAAGGAATTTTACTGTGGTAGGCTATACTAATATATGTATTTAAGAGTAACACACGCTTATTTCCAGATTTGCAGTTATAAAATAAAAATATCTTGTGTGGTATATCGGCGAAACTATGAAATATATTTTGACTTATCTTCATATACTGGCAGTATACACTCATCTAATGTGGTAATACATTACTTTTTTGTCTTTCATTTATGAAGAACATCAATTGAAATAAAATATGTTTGTTTTATGCAATATCTCAGGGTCCAATAAACCGAGTCGCATCAAATTCTTCACAGAATTAGCCATACAGTATACCACGGAAGCTTACGTGTTTTAAGTGGCTCGGTCATTTATTTTCAAAATGACGGCCTTGTAAATAGTTTAATTTAGTAAACCATGCCATTCGAAATATAACACTGATTAAATCCGAAGTTGATTCTCGGAATCCGATCAACGTAGTACAGTTGATTGCACACTAACTTATGGTACTAGGTTTTCTGTGTTCGAGTCTCGGGTAAGGCACCTGAGTATTTGTAATTGTCTTACTTATGGTACTAGGTTTTCTGTGTTCGAGTCTCGGGTAAGGCACCTGAGTATTTGTAATTGTCTTACTTATGGTACTAGGTTTTCTGTGTTCGAGTCTCGGGTAAGGCCCCTGAGTATTTGTAATTGTCTTACTTATGGTACTAGGTTTTCTGTGTTCGAGTCTCGGGTAAGGCACCTGAGTATTTGTAATTGTCTTACTTATGGTACTAGGTTTTCTGTGTTCGAGTCTCGGGTAAGGCACCTGAGTATTTGTAATTGTCTTACTTATGGTACTAGGTTTTCTGTGTTCGAGTCTCGGGTAAGGCCCCTGAGTATTTGTAATTGTCTTACTTATGGTACTAGGTTTTCTGTGTTCGAGTCTCGGGTAAGGCCCCTGAGTATTTGTAATTGTCTTTCTTATGGTACTAGGTTTTCTGTGTTCGAGTCTCGGGTAAGGCACCTGAGTATTTGTAATTGTCTTACTTATGGTACTAGGTTTTCTGTGTTCGAGTCTCGGGTAAGGCCCCTGAGTATTTGTAATTGTCTTACTTATGGTACTAGGTTTTCTGTGTTCGAGTCTCGGGTAAGGCACCTGAGTATTTGTAATTGTCTTACTTATGGTACTAGGTTTTCTGTGTTCGAGTCTCGGGTAAGGCACCTGAGTATTTGTAATTGTCTTACTTATGGTACTAGGTTTTCTGTGTTCGAGTCTCGGGTAAGGCACCTGAGTATTTGTAATTGTCTTACTTATGGTACTAGGTTTTCTGTGTTCGAGTCTCGGGTAAGGCCCCTGAGTATTTGTAATTGTCTTACTTATGGTACTAGGTTTTCTGTGTTCGAGTCTCGGGTAAGGCACCTGAGTATTTGTAATTGTCTTACTTATGGTACTAGGTTTTCTGTGTTCGAGTCTCGGGTAAGGCACCTGAGTATTTGTAATTGTCTTACTTATGGTACTAGGTTTTCTGTGTTCGAGTCTCGGGTAAGGCCCCTGAGTATTTGTAATTGTCTTACTTATGGTACTAGGTTTTCTGTGTTCGAGTCTCGGGTAAGGCACCTGAGTATTTGTAATTGTCTTACTTATGGTACTAGGTTTTCTGTGTTCGAGTCTCGGGTAAGGCACCTGAGTATTTGTAATTGTCTTACTACTGAGTTTGAGTAAGTGTATTGGGGTTTGTTTTTAAGTTTTTTTAAATGTAAATTAGAAAAAATATTTTTTTTTTCTGTACGCTTCAAATTAAATATGTGTGTTACCTTTGTGTAAGAGTTAACTCTCCCTAAAAGCGAAGCTGTCCCTTGGAGCGATGTTTGCGATGTGGGTTTGCTGGTTATACAAATAAAATATTAGTAACCACAATGAGTGTTGAAGCGATAAATAGATACTATTTGCATAACTGAATACCCCTGGTATGATGTGTATATAGTTATACAATATGTAAATATTCTCGGTAATTATTCCTTTTTTATTACACAAATAAAATATAAGTATCTTTAACGAGCCTCGAACAAATACTACCTTGTGTAGATACTCGTTGCTTACTATGCGAATACACAAATTTATTTTACCTTGTCGGGTCTCGCTCGTCGTTCACTGTTCGACTTTCACACTGAATAATGTTGCAAGTCGATAAAGTATTAACATTAAGTAGCGCAACTCGCACGAATCGAAACTGAGTGGTTCCTAAGTTGTAATACTATTTTCTAAACGTAATTCAATTTTATATATAATGACGAGATCTATCGTAGTTTACATCGTGCGAATCGAATCTGAGTCGCTTCAAATTTACTGTAGGAAATTTTCTAAATAAATGTCCGCCTTTATATATTAAGACTAGCTCTTTGGGTTTGTAGCTAGTGTTTGTAATTTCTCTCGTGCGCCGTTATTTTTTGACTGACATTCACGCATTTTGTTAGACAATATAATACTATTTGTATGTGCTCTCCTACTCACCTTGCTGTTAGCATGAACCTACGTGCATCTGGATGTGTTCACGTGCCCTTTGTGGTGGTCAAGTGTGTATAATACCTTGTCCTATCACGCCTTATTGATTACTTTAAGCTTCCACTGCTCGGCAGTGCCAGAGGCTATGTGCACCTAGGCAGGCTAATGCATCCTCTGTAGCGATCAAGTGTGTCTTATTTCTTACCTTAAGTTTCCACCGCACCCGCAGTGTCACTGTCATGCTCTGATGTGTGCACAGCTATATTGCTTGACTTGATCTCTCCCTCTGTTCAATGCTCTCTCCCTATATTCTATGCTCGACAGCACACGGGGAAGCTGTAATCGGCCAGGGGGTGCATGCTGGTGGCCGGCATTCCTAATCTCGTTATAAAGGCGACGGCCCTCTTTCCTCTATGATGCCTTGTTAAGAGGCTGGTGCTGGTGTAAGAAGGACTTGTCTTTCTATTAACATGCTGCTATGTTTGTGCTAGGTTATTTTGTATACATATAAATGTGTAATTGTTTTACCTATTATCTTGTACGTGTTCATGTAGGGTGGAGAGACCCGAGCACACATTATGTCTGTGCAGGTAACAATTATATTTTTTTTCTTAGTCCAGCAAGTTCCCTGCCAGTGGATGTGGCACGAGTGTTAGAAGAGGCATTCTGGCTTGTGGGTCCAGGGATTCCAGGCTGGGGAAGTCACCTGGTGTTGCAACAGGGAACCCCTGCAAACACGCTGGTGTCGTGGCAGGGATCGGGAATTGGAGTGGGAAGGGCCATTCTGGCTCGCTGAAGGTCATGGAGTAAACTCTCGGGTCCTTTTTTCGGCGGGGGCATTGTGCTGGGGATTTCAGATGGGCGTTGTGGTGGGGATCCCCTGTGTCATGGCAGGGATCGAGAATCCAAGATGGCCACCATCGGGGTAGAATGCAGGAGTGGGACCTCCGCACTTCCGCTAGGACGAAGACTGGGTGGGAGCACCTGGGGAACACCCCGGGGAGAGAGGTTGGCATGGTGGGGATAGGCGCTGGCATCATGGTTGGGAGCCAGGAGGGTGTGCGCGGAAATGTTGAGCTAGAAAGTAAATGGCCCCGGGAGCACCCAGGGAACACCACCTTTGCTAGGATGTATAGGTAGTATGAGATACCTGTCTCAATTTACTGCAAAATTCGTCTTCCTTCCCACCCAACATCAGTTTGACCATGACGCCTACATGAAGACTGCGAAAGGTTTACCGTTTGTGAACTTTAAAACCGTATACGAGAGTACGAGAAAACATTCCTGTGTCTACAACAAAAACACATTACCTTAAATTATAATACGACTAACGTATTTTCCATGTCCATCGTTGATTCTGTGTAGACAAGTTTCTTGTTGACTGCAGGAAAACACAGCATGGCTGAACACGGAGCACAGATAACACACATCCTTCTTGCATCACCGACTGGTCGACTCTGAAAACGAGAAACTCTGGTGTTTCACGCAGGTGTCGCAGTGTGGCGCTGTCATCGCGGAACGGTAGTTTGCAAGCACAGAGCATGCGTCATGTGACGCCATTTCTGCTAAGTGACTGTTGGTTTTCAAAAAATTAAGAACTGGTTGAACATTCCACGGACTCTGATTGGACAAGGAATTAGCTGTACCTCACTAAGGGTCATTGTAGGAATTATTGTAGAAATAGTCGGGAGACGGCCTCGGCAGACCAGACACGGGCAGCCTGGGGTCTCTGACTTAAGCTACATAAGCTACAAGTTGTAATACAATGTTTGTAAAAATTTCTGATACTACATAAAAGATTTTAATAAAGATTATCTTTTTATTGTATAAACATTGGAGCGATAGTCCAGTGTGATTAAATCATTTTAATTGTGACGTCAATCACATTTACGTGATAATCTGTTACATTTGTTATGTAAATCAATTGGTAATTGTCATAGATTCGTTTAATTGGAAATTCGCATTTTGATGTTAATTTGTTGTGTTTGTAATTCAATGTGTTTGGGCAGTATTCCGTTGCATTAGATTCCTTTTAAATCTGACGTATTTGGTTGTTGTTTATGTAAAATTTCTTGGAATTGGGATATAATATCGTGGAATTTTATAGCTTAAAGACATTTAAGACATGATTATTTTTTTTAATTCGTTGTAATTTCCTGGAATTGAAATTTTTTTCGCTGAATTTTTAAAATTGAAGGCATTTGGGATGTAGTTCCATTTTAATGTTATTTAGAATGTATTTTTAACATGATATATTTGTGTAAGGTGGATATTGTTTCTCGGAATTCGTTTTTCGAATTAGATTTATATAGTATTTCGTAATTTTTATTTAATTGTGATGTAATTCATCGATGGTTTAACAAAATACTTTTCTGTGTTTAGCAATTATTTGTGTTGGGTTATATTTCTTTGCTTTTATCAATATAGTTCTTGGAAATTGATTAGGTTTAATAGAGCACAATAGTATTCCCCATGCTAAAAACTTTTTATACGAAAATCGTTATTAATTTTTTTCTGGTGTAAACGATTTTTACAGTGTAAAATTCATAAATTATTTTGACAGTGTAAACGATTTTTACAGTGAATACTACTTTGACAGTGTAAGATACAAAAAAATTTTAAGAGTGCATTTAAGATGTAATTTTTTTTGCTATTAAACAAATGGTTTACAAAAGCTGGTCTTGAAATTCAATTCAATATTGCAAACATAGTCCGCTTGCTTTAAACTTGTGAAAGACAGGCAAGAAGAGGCAGGTCAAGGAAAATCATTGTGTAAAGTGTAAGCGAACTGCAGTCAGGGCGATGCATGTTGTGGAGTGAAGTGTGTTGGGGGGCAGGGCTGGAGGGGAAGTGCCAAATTTCTCCTTTTCCCAGCCCTCAGTACAACTTAGACACCTGCAGGTCTACGCAATGAGTCATTGGAAGGGAGAGGGAGCAGGCGGGGGTTGTTGAAACGGTGCAGGAGGGGGAGAGTGACTGTACGGTGGCACACCAGAGCACTAGTGACACGTTAGTGTACTAAATTTCCCACTCTCTCTCCTGCTTTGTGCCATCCACATCTTCTGTACGTGGACGGGCCTGGCTTGTTCAGTGTGCGGGAGGGGGTGAGCGGCCGTGTATCGATAGTGGCACGCAGTGTGGACTGCCACATCTTTCTGAAGCATTCTCTCGCCCGAATCGCGCTGTGCAATTCTCCTGCCCAGTCGTGACCCGGGCAAAGCACTTCTCCAACTCTGAACATTTTCCCCTCATCCACTCTTGAAACCAAAGTTTCGCCTGCTCCCGCACACACTCAATTCTCGGCCATCTGTTACCTGGTATTGTCCACGAGGTTTTAGAATTACTTGTTCCCGTATCTTTTTAAAAACATGTTGTTGTAGTCGACTCCCTTTCCCAAATAAACATCAGTGAGATTATATAATATTTTCCTATATGATAGTACTCTAAAAATTCTGGGCAAGGAGAAACTACCTGTGATATACATATTTTTGTCTGCTGGACGAATAAATATATGGCTTGTTTCAGTACATGTAAAAAAGATATGTCTTGTATTTCTGTGTGATTTTACAAATCATAGTTTGCTTGATTCAAATATACACTTGTTGTTGAAATGTTAAATCTGGGGATTATCTCTAGTATTAAAGAAACTTTATTTCAAGGATATACAATTTCATCGGCAGGAGTTGTAAAAATTTTAATTCGCTGGGAACACACCAGACTCTTGCATGAACTTGGATCGGCAGTGAGGGCAGTCTGCTTGCATCGGGAAGTTCTCCAGCCAGCAGAACGTGTGCTGTGGCCTCATGGTGATGGGTGGGGTTTGGGGTGCGTAGCCATGGACTTGGGAAAGAATTTCGCTTTTCGCACAAAGAGAGCTTCTGGAGTAGGGGCAGGAGGGGTTCTTGACCCCCAGGACCTCAAGGACACAGGTTGGTGGTAAAGAGGGTGTAGGGGGTGGGTGGTATCCTGGGCTCGGGCCGTATCTGAAGGGGGAGGTGGGAGGGGTGACTACAAGCAGGCAGGGCCCCTTGATCTGAACGCAACTAGACAATTGACACCATCTTGCTACATTGCCGAAAAAATTTGTCAATCGAGAGCAGCATTCTGGTTAGGGGTGGTAGATGGGGGATGGTAAGGGTACAGGGACCTCGGGAGCCATCTGCACCCCTGTATCCAGTCGCCACCATCTCCAGTTGTTCATGAACGCTTGGACTAGACAGGCGTGTACCTCACCATCTCCTTCTCTCTCTCTCTTTACCACACTCTCTCTCTCTCTCTCTCTCTCTCTCTTGTCTTCACCACACCTATAGAAACTTGGCGGCCGACGAAATATACTATAAACTATAATGTGAAATATTTGTTTTATTTATCAGAAAATATAAATTTCCGTGTCTTATGTCAATATTGTGATAGTATTTTCGAATCACATTTCTGGATTTGGTAGACGAAACTTCATAGCCATTTACAAATACAGTGTGTGTTAACAAGTGCAGTGAATTTCATAAACATTTTAAAAAATTTACCTTTATTTAGGAGTTTTTACCGTAGTTTTAACACAGTTGTATATCAGCCGCACTAGACGTATCTACTCACAGCTCGATGTAAGTGCTACTCATTCATACATCCAACAGGCCTATTTTAATATTATTTGGAGTAATATTTTCTATCGTTAATTACTTTCTTGTAGATTGTTATATATTTTACTTATCATAATAGACATGCACTATTGTGTCTGGTTTAAATTGTATTCAGAGTTTTTTTACCATAAGATATCATTCACCAGGCCGGATCGTGTAAGGTATGTGTAGTTTGTACGTGTTAACTTGTTAATGTGTTATTTATTCATACTGACTAGCTGGAAATTTTTTTTAAGACAGAAAACGTAGTTGTTCGTTATACTTGTCTCTCGCGTTATTTATTCATACATAAAACTCGTTTGAAATATATTTTGTTTAATGACTCTGCTTAAAGTAATTTCATACTGGCTAGCTGGATTTCGTTTAGTGAGTTTGTACTTGTCGACATCATATGTTATTCACGTAGTTAAAATTCTCTCTCATGAAAATTATATTTCTAAGCTCGAGACTCACATTGCGTTTAAGACTCATGTAATTTTACTTATTATTCATGTAGTCGTTTGAAATTTGCGATTCGATGCGTGTAATTTATTAATGCATAGAACTCGTTTAAAGACTTTGAATTTCTCTCGTGTGTTAAATATATTGGCAAAAATCGCCTATCTACCACCAATTTCCCTACAAACACACCAAAATCAGAAAAAATAAGAAAATATACACTTAGCTCACTCTTGTACTCAACACCTATATAACGCATTGCAACCCACCACTCTGGTCATCACCTTTAGAACACCACAGCATCAACATCGTACAGAGCTCCTGCTATTCCCACCCAAAAAGAAAGAAAGAAAGAAAGAAAATCAAGAAAAAAATTAAAAATAAAATTTTATCCGATAGAAATTAACCTTTTTTTGATTAACCATTTTTGATTAGTCCTTTCAATTAAATTTAACCCTTTCAAACAATTTAACACTTTCAATTTTTATCGGATTAATCTTGGATTAAGGATTAACCCTTTCAATCCAATCGATAATTCTTCAATTAATTCTTCAATTAAAAACTTGAATATTATTCAGCAAAATTCGTACAACAATAATTAAATTAATACAGATCAAATATCGCACATCTAGTTCTATCTATGGTGAAAAATACACTTACTTCCATGACGTCATGTATTACGAACCAATAACCAAATTTGTCTCATACTTACTCACGATCTTTCACTTTGGAACCAAGATCAACGAATCGAAGATCCAAAATCATGAAATTCTTTGGTGCAACACTTTTACAATTGGAACCAAGATCAAACTGGATCCCGTTTCGGAACTAGGATCATTGATCTCGGATCGGGAGAGATGTTGGTGCAACCGGGCATTACTCATCTCGTCAGGTCTGCGACTCCCGACTTACACGGATCATGTGACTCGAGGAACAAGTTCGCCGAGGACGCACATCAGCACTCTAAACTTGAATCACTGAGAATTCAGACAAATCTGTTAAAACAATGAAAATTGAGCAACTGATAATCAGTGCCAGATAACTAATCAATACACTCTAAATTCGAATCAGTGGAAAACGTCTGATTCGCAGTGAAATTTTAAAAAAAACTATAATTAGTGAAAATGGCTCCACTTAGAATCAGTGGAAAAAACCACCAATTGTTTCAGTGAAAGAATTTCACTACTTGAATCATTGACGTAAAACAATGTTACAGTCATGGTCGACTGCAGTGGCGAATTAAATATCATTTTTGTTTCATTAAACCAGATAAATACGTGAAATAAACATGTTTGTAATAGTATGTTGACTATTTAAATTACTCAATTAAAAAGAAATAAAGAAAATTTCGGAGGTGGCCGGGATTGAACTCACACATACTGAACACTTTGCTCTTAGCTCATTTCCTCACCATATGTGCTACGAAGTCATTTTAAGATTAAAAGGAAACTATGATTTATACTGCTTAACAAAATCGTGAAAATTATATATCTAATTGTATGCGCTTATTTTTGATTTTCGGTTGAATTGGTACCGTCAGTATTGTTAAAACGAATAATGTATATGATTGCAGTCTCTTCACAACATTATATGAAGTTTTAAACCTTCAAAGAGCGCTGTAACTATTACATGAAAATGAAACGAGATACGTAACAACGGAATGAAAGGCTGTGTGTTCCTATTACCTCATAATATGGCGTTTTGAAAGACGAAACACATTTTAGAATTTATTTTGTATTGGTTTTATTAGTTTAT
The DNA here is from genome assembly GCA_029891345.1 of Dryococelus australis. NCBI lineage: Eukaryota > Metazoa > Arthropoda > Insecta > Phasmatodea > Phasmatidae > Dryococelus > Dryococelus australis. The sequence continues at coordinate 21,796,393 of CM057002.1, forward strand.
TCGTTGATATTTCACTTGATACACGTAATTTAACGGCCATTTTTACACTGTGTTTAACTGATCCATCAGTCGAAAATAAACCACTGAGTAAACATTGATAACAAATTACTGATGAATCAGTGGAAAATGTCACTGAATCAACAAGTGGAAGAAATCTGGCATTTTTTACGGAATCGTCAGTTAAATTCGCTGAAGTGCCTGTTGAATAAGTCAAATACGTTTGACTGATTGAAAAAGTCAAATTCTCGCTGGTTCAGAATTAGAGCGTTTAATTTATAGAAAAGATGTAAGTTAAAAGTTACTTTTATGTTAAGAGAAGTATGAAGTGCTTATTGATAAATTGCATATTTAGGAAAGAGCCAGATACGCCATGCATTGGGCGACTTTTCGAAGGTTTGGTTACAAAAGTGTGAAGAAGCCAATAGTCTCTTAGTGGCGCTGCTGTAACTTAGGACTTGGGAGGTCTGCCGGTATTGGGCCACTTCTTCTTGGGAAAGGAAACAACTGAACGACGATGGTGGGAGGGAGTACCTGCAGATTCATCTGCACGCCTGCCAGCTACCTGTGCTTGGTGCTTTGCAAGTCGATCTGCCTCTGTCTTTCACTTGGATAGACGGAGCCAAGTCAGTTCGTAAGCCGGCGCGACTACAGCAGCTGAGACGGTGAGGGCATCATGGGATGCGTCTCAAGGCAAGCCCTTAACGCACATTAGGTCTGAGTTATTATGTTAAAGGCTGTTCACGATAAAGTGAGCACTTTTGAAATCGACCTCAGGAAAAAGTCACTGCCGCTGTTAATGGGCTCACTGTGTAACATTTGCCCAGTAAAGTTGGTAACTATGGATGGAAAATAGTTCCATATCTTGACGTTGAATAAAAAGCGTTAGGTAAACATTTGTGATTACTTAAATTATTTATTTCGCTTTCCGTTTTTTTGATGCATCGAGGTGGAAAAATGAGAAGATTTTTTTTTTTTTACTTTCCTAATCATTTCCATGTTTTACTTTACCGAGGCATTGATAAAGTGATCAGACCCAGAGCAACGTTAATTTTTACATAAGGCAGAAGAATACACAGGGCTTTCAAAAGTGCTCATTTTACTGTGAACAGCCTATAAAAAGAATGGATTCATAGTGGCTAAATCGAGTTTGGCTGGTGCCATGGTCGCAATCGCAGCCAATTAAATTAACTTATTAACTTTAGGAGTGCTTCTGCTGTTGCTCTCGTTGCCTTGAACAAAACAACAAATCATTAACAGATCAGTTCTGAAGACGAACATCTATTTGGGTTTTCCGACATTATCTACGTTTATTAAGTACCCACAATCATTTTAAAAGTACTGTCAACTAATCAGTTTGCTCGCCATGAAATTTATGCATGGCCTGAATAGAGTCGAACGAATATTTTCTTTGGGTCAAATAAACGTGTGGTTATCTGGCTATTAGACATGCACATCTAATTACTAGAGACCTGGGAAATTCGCAGGTTCAATGAGCTGCAGGCTAGACTCTACAGTTTTATGTATGTACAAATGTTCCGACATCAGCTGCGCATTGGTTGTCTGTTGTCACGATGGAAGACGACGATGGGGCCAGCGCTCTCCAGGAGGCGTCAAACACCGTGTGGACCAATGGATAAAGTTATCTAAGATGTGTTCGGAATCCTCGCTTGTCCCTAATTGAATCCGCGTATTCTTCAGGTCTCTACTAATTACTGGCAGCAACAAAATCACATGGGTCCAATGCCAGCATCCATTCCGTTGGCTGTCGAGTAATCGGGTAATTTGCCTTTGCCCGCGTACACAGCTCGATAGTTTGTTTATAATTACTTTGTTAGTTATTGTTTTCGGTGGAACTTAATACCGGTACAAACCATCCCAATAAAACAATCCCACTGAAAATAAAAAAGCAGTTATAAAAACTTCAAACAATGTATTTACGTAGTCTAATCATAGTTAAATTTCTGAACACATTTGAAGTACGCTCTTGGCAGATATTGCCAAGGTTTGGTTTTCGGGGAAAATAAGGTTCCGCGTTCGATTTGTGATGCATCGTTAATTCTTATTACGATGAAAACGAAACTTTGACTGTCCGTAAAGCTACAAAATGTACAGTTGTAGCAAACTAACCTTACATTTGGAGCAACCAAGTAAGATCAACGTTTAATTCGGCTTTAGCAACAAACTATTTAATCGACAATTTACAAACAAATTAATTTTTGTTTTACTCAACAAAACATTTTTCTCGGTGCATTCATGCTAACTCTGAATCAATCGTGTTGTGGGTGCTCATTTTCATTTCGTCAATCAAGGCCCCAGGACGAGTTATTCAATGTACCGTGGTGACCAAATTTAATGCACTTTAGTTGACATAACGATTCGCTACTTTATACGCAGCAGCACATTAATTACAAAAGGGAAAATTACTCATTTGCAGTAATTGCTACGTGTTGCTGGCCTTGTTCAAAACCTGTAATGAGCAAGCCAATTTTCCTGCACTACGTATATTCCTGGTAAAATGCTATGTCATTAAATGATCATTAGTCCTAACTTTTTGCAGCTTCCTCCAATTATTTAAGTGAAATTGGCCTCCGTGCGAAAAAATTTCTGGGTTTTCACAGCCAGCCGTAAAAAGTCATACTTATATTGAGGTGGCCTTTAAGTATACACTTACGTAACGCATCTCGTCACGTGTTCAGCAAGTCGACTTGCGTTTCAGGTGTTATTACGGGTTAGTGATCACAAATACCTACATTACGTGGGAGGGGAATTTTCGACATGTAACACTTCACTTTGGTACAGCTGTTACATAAGCAATCAGTGACGTAAAACCGGAGGGCGCACAGATTACTTGCCCATTCTAGACATAAAAGATTAATGTTTAAAATGTTTTAAATATAAGTAAATATATTTTTCAGCCGACCCATGTTTCGTGCCGTGTTTTCTATCCACCGACATCCGTTACATTTAAGGCGGCTGAATGTTATAATAAAGAAACTAGTTAAATATCCTAGTTTCTTGCCCTTCAAAGAGTATGCATGTGTATGCTCGGGGCTAGGTTTTGGAAATTTTTTCTCTCTTGACGACAAAACTCAAGCTCTTATATTTTCTGTTTCGCTGGATCGGAATCTAAATAAAAAACTACAACTATCCGAAATTTCATTTCTTAAGTGTTGGAATTTTCTATTAATTAGAGTCATGCATTCGTAAACACTGCTTTCAAATACTTACTTATATTTATTAAATCACAGTTTTTCAACTTATTTCACTACGGACAAGATTCACATTGCTAGATATAAAACGAACCCAATAATAATATTTTCTTACAGAAGGAACTCTCTTAGTATAGGAATCATTATTTCAACAGTAAGAACAAAACTGTTCTTTTTACTAATTTCGCAAATGAACACGGTGGACTGTAAAAGTTCTACTTCTCTTGCGACACATTAAATGGTACAAAGTCAACGCACAAACCCATTGGTCGCCGGTCAGCCAATAATAAAAGTTGCAGAGCACAGTAGGCGTGTCCGGTGTAGCCAGGACCAATAGGACGATCGTAAGTGGAAAAAAACATAGACCAGCACAGCCGATATTGTTGCAGTGGATAATATATGGAGCTCACTTCAACCTTGTCATCGGTGCCTGTAAATTTGTGCTGTCCTCAAATGGTCAAAACTTCTTACATGCTACATTTATTACATAATGTCTAAAAAAATTTTAATCGGCATCTCCGTAAAATTAAATTAGGATAGCAATAAACAGAGACCTTACCATTTCAAACTAGACACGGCAGCCCTCTATATGCTCTAGAAGAAGTCACTTGTTCGTTGGTTTCCGCAATCCAGCCACACGGAAGAAATCTAACAGAGTTCTGGGTGTTTGTAATTTTTTTTCTGACTCCTGCATGGCCCGTTGGACGAGGAAAGGTCCCGTGACAAACGCGAAACTAACATAGACTTGTGTGCGATCTACCTTGGTACTGAGTAAGAACGCGAAATTATACAGCCTCTGTAGCCATGCAGGCTTATCAAAGGACCTGTATCCGCCTACCCAAGTGAAAGAAAGAAACAGAACAACTCACTAAGTGCCGTTAAGGGTCCTATGTGCTGAAACGTTCTCTGTGAAATCGTTGTTTGCGCGTAGACGCGTGTCTCGATAAATAAATGTTCTGCAAATATGACTTTTTGTCAGAAAAAAAATACAAATCAAATATCTATTCCCCTATCTTTTTACTTTTGTCATATTAACGGTATTAATGGAGAAAAATCTCGTTAAAGTGATCAAATATCGCATTTTTATGCCTAGTCTATGAAGTTTATTTAAGCGGCACGAGAAAAGTACGATTATACGGGCGTAGTTTAATCTGTGTTCTTTCATCGCGTATAATAAAACCCCACAGTTACAGATCTACTTTACACAGTAAAGCGTCACGACGGAAACACTGCACGCCTTGCGCGTAGGAGCGATGAGGCGCTAGGCGTGCGTGGTAATGTCGCCCGTATCGCACTCTCGCTTCTTGACCTTGGACGCGCAGGTACACAGTCCTCTTAAGGGGAATGGTGCACGAAGGCACTATATTTACACGATTTTCGATATAAATCGTTTTCCATGTGGTTTATCGAAATATTTGACTCGACAAGACGTTAGTAATAATTATTTGCCTTCATTATTCTCGGGGCACTGATGGAAGAAGGAAAATTATTTCTTTTTTCTCATCTTCAATCAGAGCTCCGAGAATAACGAACACAGAAAATTTTTAACCGTGTAATAAGGCGTAGAAAATTGTTATTTACGTCTTGTCGAACCAAAAATTTCAAAAAATCCTCTTTAAACAAATTGTGACAAAAATTATATAAATTTACGATGTTCGTGCACCATTCCCCTTAAAGTGAGTACAGTATTGCGTGTCAGGGTAGCCAGCCTATGCGCCTTTCGTTACCAGTGAAAAAAAGGACCTATACTTGCTCCCATTTCCCAGTAGGAGTTGGGAAGCGCCATTGGCTATAATTAGGGACATATTTTTTTCGCGAAAATACTTATGGCCATGCTAAACTTCAACATCCTACGTCCGCAATCACAACTTCCTTTGGTTATTGGCCACGTGTCTACGTGAGAAGACATGTTCTCACTTGACTGGACCAATCGTAATGAAGTACTCCGATATTGAACGTCCATAATTCGCGGACAGCCACTTGTGGTACGTGACTTTTAAAATTATCCATCCACGAAAGTACATTATGTATAAAAGTGTTTTGAAGTACAACTGGTCTTGTAGTGTTTTCACCAAAAACACCTGCGCCTAAAGGCTGTCCACGATAAAGTGAGCACTTTTGAAATCAACCTTTGAAAAAAGTCACTGCTACTTCCTGCATATATTTTAACGGGCGCACTGAGTGGCATGCGGCCAGTAAAGTTGGTAGCGATGGAAACATATAGTATTTCCATATTTTAACATCGAACGAAAAGTGTTAGGTAGCCCTTTGTGGTAACTTAAATTATTTCTTTCGATTTCTGTTATTTTCAACCCACTCAGACCTGGTGTACACAATTGTGTACATTACGCATGTGTATGTAATTTTTGGTCCTGTCTGCACACTGCCAAGCTCAGTGACCAATGATCTTACTTGTGAATACATGATTCGCAAACCGTCTTCCTGGCCTAGTACATAATTGGGTCATATTACTGTAGCCGAACATACAGTCTACAGATCACTGACTGTGACGAGACAAGCGTTGTGTAGTCTTAAGTACAGTACGCATCATGTTTGCAACACATGGAACTCTAAATTAAAGTGATTCTGAAAGGGTTAATGCAACCAAGCGTAAAATGAGCAAATTTGTAAAATAATAACTATATTAATTATTTCACACTTTCACTTGGCCGACTCATGAATATCGTGATGTGGCCCACGGCAATGTTACACAGACAAAAAGTCTAACGTTGTTATAACCAAAAAGTTACTATTGAACTATTTCTTTGAACGTTTATGTTACAGTAACATTGATACTGTTGTGACAACGTTATTAATGTTATGCGTTTGCATATGTTTACATTACTGCAGCGAAAATTTGCTGTTGAAGTGTTTAAGTTAACAGGTTACCAAGTAATGTCCCCGCAACCAAATGTTTGTATTGCGCTAAGAAAATAACAGGTAAACAAAATGTTCGTGTTACTACGACAATATACTGATGTCCGGCCAACGCCAGTTTATTCTAAAATGACATTAACTACTTTTGTTATAAAGATACTCTGCCAACATAATAACGTCTGCGCCAACATTTCACATCTTAATCACTAGACTAGTGATGGGTAGTTCACGAACTACCAGTTCATTTTGAACTGGTCTTGAAACAGAACAACGTGCATAGTTCACAGCGACATAAAAGTACTAGTATCTTGTGATATCGGTCAGTCATTCAGTAACAGTAATTACGCCAAGTGCGCCGCTGCGCATGCTCAGATAATCCGTCGTTCTCTGGTCTCCCCGCAGTGGCTGGCCACATCGCAACTCGCATACTTCTTATCTATCTGCCTCTGTCTATCGGTAGCTTTGTTTTTGCTCGTTCAGCACTGCCTTGAACTGTAGGAATCGCAGACCTACCTATAGTCCATCACCCATTGGAAGCAACTTTCTGGGAGCCCTGCTAGATATCTACTTGCAGGCCCGTTTCGTATCCTTCCGCCAAATGTCAACAAACATTGCTATGTGACTGCCATGTAGCATCTGTCAAAATCAATGTTTACATTCCATTGTGTGTGTACATATGTTCGTATATTTTCGCTACACCTACAAATAAACATTTAAATGTGACTTCTACTTTTATACCTGTCAAATGTGTTGTTTAGTGTTATATATTTGTGAAATATAGGTTATTGAAAAAACAGGTTGACATGTTATGCCTAGAATGTTTTTTCAAAGATTGATTTTCATAAGTCGCTTCCAATCGGGAATGGACTACAGTTCAATAGTGACATGAGTCGCAAATCGGTCGGGAACTGCAGGTCACACAGCACGAGACAGTTGGCAGACCTGTGGCCGTGCAGCGATCTTTCGTTCTTTCTTACTTTCTCGTGCCGACCCTAATTGCGTAGTTGGCTGCACGCCGGTCTGCGGTGCGAGGGGTTCCGGGCTCTAAACCCAGTCAGGGTATGTATGCTTGTGTCGTCCATTTAATTTGCTTCATCATCATCATCGGCACTAAAGACCTCGCTGTTGCGGTGTCCTAAGACCCTCCCACTCACTCGCACTATAAATACAATGTTGCCAGACATACGGGAATTCCCTCATCTGTAAGAAAATACATCAGGTAGCCGCACTAATGCGAGTATAGCTAAGACAGTAAAATATAGGAAAACGAGAAACTATGTATTTTTTCTAGTATATTCACTCAATACTTCGGGTATATTTTTTTGACATTATTTGCATCATATTAAAATTAAGTTACTTTTGTAATTAAAGTTCTGTTAAAAAGTTTCTAATGTTGGTACGAATAAATCCAGTGTGTCAGAACCATTTTTGTTGAGTTTGTACACGGCTGACTCGGAAAAATTAACTTTACACCTTGCTGTCTCTCGCAACACAACCTATTATAATATTGTTAAGGTCGTTACTATAAGTGTCAAAAGTAATTTGGTCTTGTATTACACAACATAGGCGTGGATAAAACAGTACAAAGATATTTTCACTATTAATTTATCTTACTTCTATATAAAAAAAAAGAAGTAGTTTCATCTACACAAAATAAAGTACTAATTCTTTACCAATTAATTTACAAACATCACTTATTTGCTTCTCTTTCCGTTTCACACTTGCTTAGATTCTTCTGAGGAGGGGAAATGGAACTATGAAAGAGGAAACAGAGAAAGACCTATCTAATTCTCGGACCGAGGTACAGACAAAAACCTATCTAGTTCTCGGGCCGAGGTACAGAGAAAGACCTATCTAGTTCTCGGGCCGAGGTACAGAGAAAGACCTATCTAGTTCTCGGACCGAGGTACAGAGAAATACCTATCTAGTTCTCGGACCATGGTTACACTTGCGCTCTGCAGTTCGCCAGTACGCGTGATCATTCGACTGTGGCCTATGTAGTTCAAAAGAACGGTTCCCAATGAACTGTTCTCAAATTTGGAACAGGTGGGGATCGGTCAAACGGAAATTTTATGCGAAAGAAAGATACCCGTAAAAGGTGTGTTTCCGCCGAAACGAAAATACGCACAGAAACTTCCAGAACGGTCGGTCAGCCATTTCGATTCTTACCTATGTCCAAGGAGTTTCCGTAGAGATCGGTCTACTTGGTTTACGTTGAATGGTGCAATTTGCCGTCAGCTGTGAACGAATACGTCACGACGGTTTTAACTGACTGGGATTTTCCACAACTAGTGGAAAGATTCAAAGGTATAGTATGACGTTGCGATAATACTTAACTAAATTGCATGTGCTTGCAATGGTAGACTAAGAAATTTAATACCAGACGGTACAGCTGTGTTCCCCCAACGTAGTATTTCATTTCATTGTTGTCTCAAATGTCGGGAGGCAGATTATGAAATATGGTCATGATTGTCGTCACTTTAAATTTAATGGCCGAGACAAAATTAATAAATGCGACGTGGCCCAGGTGACTGCGTTTATTCGACTTTGCAAAACAATTTTCAGCAAAAGTGAATAGTCACGGCCAACAGTTTTACATGTATAAAAGTTTAAAAAAGGCCGAGTATGGCCACTAAGGTTTAACTTTCATCGTACTGTACATAAACAATAACCTCTATTCAGCGATAATAAATGTATGCTAATAATCAAGCGTTGTAAGCAATTCCGTAGTTATTAGCGACGCGATGTTAAAATACAGTTAGAATGTTTTCAACAATGACGATATTCTTGTGATAACTTTACCACTTCAAGTAAAGCAATGCCTATTGTAGGCTGTTCACGGTAAAGTGAGCACTTTTTAAGGCCCTTTCAACAGGCATTAAACATTAATAAATATATTTTACCACTTTTAGGAGTGGTAAAGCGTATACACTGTGTTTATTAGTCGCATGGCAATGATTATAGTAAAGATGACCGCAAGATGGAAATATGATGAAAAGAAAAATTCAGTAGGGCCTTAAAAAGTGCTCATTTTTACCGTGAACAGCCTAAAATGCGATTTCATAGCCTATTACATTTGTTAGGTTTAGAAAGAAAGTTGTGACATAGAAACTATTAAGCATTCTTTTTGTGGCAACAACATGTTTAGACAGCAGTTCCAGTCTGCCACAGTTACGCCTACATCTAACATTATGTGTTGTCATACCCCTATCCAATTTACATTGGCTTGACAATTTATTTTCCAAGGATTTCAAATCAGTCAACTAAAGAAATGAAGCACTGCATGATGGTTAAGTTACAATGAAAAATGATTTTCCGACTGTTCCAAAAAAAAAAACATAACCTAATCTTGTCAGTGCATGTATTTTTCTCTTCCTTTTGTGGGTACGTATAGACTGTAACTACATTTGCTTTGTATTTATTAAATCTTTGCAAACAAGGATGCATTATTTTAATGAAATATGATGAATAGACCCTAATGCATTGCTGCCAAGAATGTAATTGTATCTGATGATAAGATGTTGGCTACATTGAGAACACTTTTGGAATACAACAGCACACTTGATTTTTCTTAGTTTGAACAGGTACCTAACATTGATTTCTGTAAATAAATTCTAATATACAAATATTTTGTTCCAGAAGAAGTTCATAAATATTCTCAGTCAAAAATGTACCACAATACGAAACTTAAAAATATCACAACACTCAGCACAAAAATAGATCATTGAGATATGCACAATTTCTCCAAATAAAATATTTAGAACTGTTTTCCCAAAAATGGGGTGGTAAACATGTAACATAACATTATTATGAGCCATGTTTAAAAAAAAAACGAAACAATATACCCGACTTTCCTCTACATAATATTTTCTATTTTCAGTTGAATTTCTGTTTTTTTTTTTTTTTCTATCAATTGTAATTCTTAGCACTCAATTGATTTCAGATTAAAGAATATTCATATACTATGTTTCAGACATTGTTTTTAGTAAACATATTTCTTATTTCAATTTTTTTGGTTGGGTAAGAATAAATATTACATTCTCTACAAATTATTTTTACATACATTGTCTAATTGTTTACAAAATTTCATATATACTGTAATTAACTTCTACATTTTAGCTTCATTATGGTGCAATTTAAAAGCTTTTAAACCTTTTCTTTTTATTTTCTTGTAAAGTAGCCAAAAGAACATACAAAATGTCATAGGCCTTGTCAACCATGACAATACAATAATACTGCAAACAATTTATATATTATTTTCTCACTTCATTTTTTTTACAGTTGTACAACATTAATGTATTGTGTAACTATTTATCTTGTACTGTATATATAAAGTTTTGTTGTAATATATTAAATTTTTATAATATTTTGGCCATTTCATAATACACTCTCCAGCAAACATCTAAAGCAAAATACAAATGGAAGAAAAATTTGCAAAACAAGCCTCCATTGCTGGTATAAATAATTGTATCCACCCATTATAATGGCACTAAACACCTCAATCGTTAAAGTGACATACAATCCACTAACTCATTCACTCGCCATTCATGAATTTCCAGCAAGATGCCACCATTGTTGGAGAGTGGAAGAATGTAAACAAAGTTTGTATTTGACATTTGCCATGTGGAAGTCACATGGCAATGTTTTTGTTTTTATTTGGCAGAAGGATGTATAGGTTCCTTAGTGACTTTCCCTGAAAGTAGATCTTTAGCAGGGATTTCCAAAATGTTCATTTATCCTGGAATGAACTATAGTCAGAATATTTTGAATTTTTGGGTTGCTAGAATATTTTGTATTTTTTACAATTGAAGCGTAGTTTCTCATTATTGAATAGAGCATAATTACTTTTATTAA
>CM057002.1:21807432-21817567 GCA_029891345.1 Dryococelus australis
TAAATTTTTTGTCAACGTGAAATCAAATTTTTTATGAAAAATATAATGGAACTGTAAGTTTTTTTTTAAAAAGAAGTAATATTGCTCTTTTTACTCAGATATTACATTTTAACAAAAGTGTTCTCCACAAAATGAAAATATTTTTCATTTAAAAAAATTTTTAAAAAAGTACACACTGCTTTTTTTAAGATATATAAACTGGAAAAGCGGGAAAAATGGATAATGGTTGAAATTTAAACCCACAATTTGATTATACAAACACACAAATAGTTGATTGTAAGACTAAATCAGTGTATTCAAAAAAAAGGAAGAGCAATGTAAAAACAGGCACTTTTGCAAGGAAGGTTTGTGTTCATAAGTATGAGAAATATTACTTTGTCGACATTACCGCGTCAGTAGAGTAATGTTGGAGCAAGGTCATTTTAATGTCCTCGGAACATGTTCTTATTTTCTTCATATATTGCCCGATATTTAATGTATGAGTGACACGAAGAGCAATGTATCGAAAAAAACATTGCAACAGACGATGTATTGAACAAAATTGGTTACATTACATTAATGCAGACATTATTATCAACAATAACATGTATGCCCTCGGAACCTTTTTGTAAGGTACGAGGAAATTTTGGCAAGTATAATAGTAACAAAAAGGGAAACCCGAAGTGTAATGTTCCCAGACAATAGTATGCTTTACTAAAATAAAAGTTAATTTTATTCACAAGAATAAGGAATTTTACACAAAATTTAACTACATTACCAACGGGAATTAATTTACCCATATTTAAACATCGTTCCTACAAAGCAACTAAATGTTGTTCCTTCCACAAGTCTTCATTAATGTAGCTGAAACATTAAACATTTACGTATAACAACTGCCCATACAATTTTACTTAATTTGCTATGAAGTAAACTAATATTGCATTATCTACAAGGACAGTTAATTTATTCATAAATATGTGTAATTTTATACTTACATTAACTAAATTGCAAACAACAGTAATTAATGTACGCATATTCAGATATTCTGTTCCGACAAAGCAACTTAATGTCGTTCCTACACAAGTTCTGTATTGATGCAGCTTAAACATTCAGCATTAATGTACAACAACTTTCAACACAACTTTACATTTTTTGTTATTATAAAGCAAATAAAGAACAAGAAAATTCTTAACATAAATCTTAACATCACTTTAACATAAATTTGTTTTGCCTCAACATAAATAACCTCTTTATGTTGTCAGTACATTAAGGACTAATATTGTGTGTAGTTTACTTAACATTGCTCTAACAGTACTTAACATTGCATTTACATTAAAAGAATGACAGTATCATACATTAACAGCAACATAACTTACTGATGGTTGAGAGATAACAAAAAATTACAGTTACGGTAACATTAAAACTGCTGTCACAACACACAAGACTTTGTTCAGTATAATTTTACGTAAGGCTGAAAAATACCCAACGTTCAAACATGTAAACCTTAAGCAGGACTTTCAAAAGAGCTCAGTTTGCCGTGAACAGCTTATAGCTATAATGCGTCCGTGCGCTTGGAATACGGGCCACAGAGACAGAGGCTGCCCCAAGTAGCAAAATATAGTTGGCCCGCATGTGCAGATCTGATTGTGAACAAGCATCCTAAATGCTGCATTCACAAGCATTCAAGAAGTGGAATGCACTCGCAGATGCATGTGGCACACATGATAAATGATGATTGTGGTATGATTTGTTTAGGCGTGGGCCACATGTGGATATTTAACTGTCAGCAGATGTCTGGCAAAACCATTGTTTCCCGTAATTTAACCACAAGCGGGCCATTTCTGGATGTAATGTCGGTTAATGTCTGGCAAACCAAGAGTTGCACATAATTCAACCACAAGCGGGCCACTTCTTGATGAACTGTTGGCTAATGTCTGGCAAACCAAGAGTTGCCCATTAGTCAACCACAAGCGGGCCACTTATTTTGATGAATTGTTGGTTGATGTCTGGGCAAACAAGAGTTTCCCGTAAGTTAACCACAAGCGGGCCACTTCCGGCTTTCTGCTTCTGGCCTGCCGTAAGTAAACCACCTGTCGTTAGCCAATTGTCAGTAAGTCATTTGTGGTCCAGCTATTGGCCACTTGTGGCCCACAAAGACGCAGCTTGCCATGCTTTTTCAAAACCAAATAATAATTGTGTCCAACACAAATATAAATTGATGTATACCATATTAATATGTGTTATCTTCAACTTTATTTCACAATTAGTAAACTTCTTTGGAGAAACCTGGAATTGGACTCCCAAACCTTTAATCTACAGTCAAGTATACTATCAACTACACTCTAAATTCGGATCAGGTGAAAACCACTGATTTGCAGTGAAAATGGCTCCACTTAGAATCAGTGAAATTTTTCAATTTACTAATTCAATCAGCGTAATTTATCCAATGAAACAATCAGTGTTTTTTTTTCACTCATTCTTAGTGGAGCAATTTTCTCTGCGAGTGTACGCCACTATGAGTTCATATACGAACTTTTAAGTAAATCTGGATACTTACTTCGCAAACATAATGCATTATTAGCTTTACTATGTAGACAATGTTGGTATCACGTGTCAATACTGGGATTTATGGGTTTTATTTGAAAGACTAGTATTTTAGTTCGTGGCTACTTTCAGATAGAATTTATAATGCAAAACATGTTATGCTTTGCAGGTTCCATGTTATGCTTTGCAACATTTTCCATGTTATGCTTTGCAGGTTTTTAGTCAAAAAATTATAATTTTTACTATTACAGGCAATGCTACGTGATAATGTTACTTCATATATAATTGAAATAAAAAAATCAATTGAAACGCATATGCTATTTACTACTGCACAACAACATATAACTTAGTCGGTATGCCATAAATGGAACATAAGCTTGCTGATCATGTTTCCTCAGTATTAAGAAACAGTTGGCATACCACAAAAGGCGGTATGTACTCTTTGGCAAACATCACTCACACGTTCTCTACATACTCTAAGATGCCTGTGGGTGTTTCACAGGCATTTTCTTGTGCGCCACATATGAAATTCCGTTAGTCATTTTGTGCTAAATAGCTCACAATTTCCCACATGATGATGCCCAACTATCAGAAATGAACCATTCTACCAAGCGAGGGATTTATGCGCAAACATGATCTTAAAATCATACTCTTTAGCATACATCAACCACGCGTTATTTACATACTGAGGAACCTATCTCAATTTACTGCAAAATTTGCCCAAAACGTACCTGTTTGAATAAGACGTCTACATGAATACTGCAAAAGTTCACCGTTTGTGACATTTGTGAACTTTAAAAATGTATACGAGATTACGTTGAAAAATACCTATGCCTATAACAAAAGACACACTTCCTAAGATTATAATATTATTAACCTATGGTCCATGTCCATCGTTAACTCCGTGTAGAAAACGTTTCTTGTTGACTGCAGGAAACAAAAAAAAACACATTATGGCTATTCGCGGCTAGCGAAGATACCACGTGTCTTCTTGGTTCGTGGACTGGCCAACTCTGAAAACTAGTAACTCTGGTGTTTCACGCAGGTGTCGCCGTCTGGCGCTGTCATCGCGGAACAGTAGTTTGCAAGCACAGAGCATGCGCCAGGCGACGCCACTTCCGATAAGTGACAGTTTTATTTCGAAAATTAAAATCTGCGGATTCAGATTGGACAAGACATTAACGGTACCCCGCTAGGGGTTATTGTGAGAAATTTGTATAAATAGTTGGTAATCGGCCTCGGCAGACCAGACATGGACAGCCTGGTGTCCCGACTAGAAGCTAAGTACTTGCACAAGTTATGTTGTAATTACCATAGAGTCATGGCCCATCCGGCCGGAAAAATTACACACTTGTAGGCGCTTTTAAATAATGCCACAAGAAATTTTGTAATTTATGCATTGCCTATAAATCGGCATTTTTAATCATTGCTAATTCTTAATATTATTGCCGAAGATAAACATGCAAAAGATAAAAGGTTTTACCCAAATGGTGTTAGATTGGGTCTAGTTTTGACCATTTCAAGGATCATTGTGTCCATCATGGACTTTGTGCTAATTAAAGTCAAGTTACTTAGGAGAACATGATCTTAAAGGTTTTGTATTTTACGATAGTAGTAAAATTTGTCAAGTATTATTGTCTATGAGTTGGCTGGCGTTAAATTTAAAAGATTTGAATGTTGCATCGCACCCGGGTGTGCATATTAATTTTGACATTAGGAATTTTCAAAATAATCTCTGTTAAAATACGAGGCTTTTAAAATTAGCCACGTGTCATGTGTTCTTGTAAAAAAAAAAATAATGATTACAAGTTGTGTCCCTGTGGAATTTATAAAAATTTTGTAAAGATTTTAAAATTTGCGCTAGCGCGCACTTAGAAATGCATTGACTTTTCAGTCATTCATAGTTCACTTTAAATTGAAGAATACGTACATTCAGCCACATGTCGGGGCACATACCTATATCTGTTTTTCCCGGTGTAATTTTGGGATAGTATGTAATTTGTAATTTGTCGGAAATAGCAAAGTTGCAATGCATCGTGGTGCGCATGTATTTATGAAAGGTAGTTTTGGTCAGATGCCTTTTAGTTTAAAGTTGCCCACGTGTTGCGATAATGAATTGTAGTACAAAAATATTTTTCATGCTTTATATTTTTATGTATGATGGTATTGTGAACAATGTTTACCACATTTTTGAAGAAAGTAAATGAATCCAAGTCAAGTGTTCTTTTTCCTTCTTTCAGTAATTGTAGATTTTTCAGGACAAGTTGCAGGTTTACACTCCTTTGAAATGGCATTTGAGGATGGTTTTTCTTAAAATATATTATTTGTTCTTGCTTGAATTTTGGGCAGTGTTGTGTCCCTTTGCCACTTCATTAGGATAAGGGCGTCGCAATACTCTTAAGATGCCAGTGGGTGATTCACTGATGTTCGCTTGTGGGCCATACATTAAATTCTGCCAATCATTTTGTGTTTAATGGCCCACATCGAAAATGCTTTCCAGGCAAATACTGTCACTATTGTTCACGTGGTCTTATTGTGCACTGCATAAGAAAACACAGTCACGTGGGCGAGCATGTGCCACCTGCACCAACAGTTGGCCAATCTGTAATCTGCTTGTTGTCTGCTACTCGGGAGGCAATTACGCCCACGTGGCCCAAGGTTGCAAGTGTAGCGACAAAACAGCAAACCAGTGAGGCACTACAAGAAACCGGTTGCCCAAATGTCAGTAATTACCGCGCCCGTTTGCCCCGAGCGGGAAGGATGGGGATTCTAAGGTTGGCAGTTAGAAACTGTAGTCAGTGGGCCCTGTTGACATCAACTTGTTACGTTAACACATTCAGGTCTGCACATATTTACTATAATTTAAGACAAGTTAGAAGTGTATAACCTGTATACACCACTCACTGCAGGAACATCTATTCTGTTGTTTCTGTATTCCCACTTACCACTCTTCTATTGGTCCACACCACACTGGGCGTGCTTGTTATGTTCTACAACGTTTATCATTGGCTGGTCATCAGACACTAGGGTTGCATGGCTGATTGTGCTCCAATCAAATGTCTCTTACTGTGAAAAGGTTTTCAACTATCGTGGTTCTTTTATAATGTTATAAAAATATACATTTTTTGCAGGAAAACTATAGCTACCGGGTTGTATTGTTCTTGTACGATCCTATTAAATACTAGCAGAATAATGACTATATGGGAGTTTTATTTTCTAGGACGAAGAAATGTTTGAAACTGGCGTTGCTCGTACTTAGCTCGAGCGTAGTCCAGAATGTGTTAACGAGAGTCGCGGCAGGATTGCAGTTGTTCAAGTACGTCCGGACGATATGATGTCTTCTTGGACCTTTGTGGAATTATAGGGGGGGGGGGTATGTTGCGAAACGAAAAATTTTATACACATCCCTAGTAAGAGTCGTGGGTTTTACGTTGCGAAAGCTATAAAATATTTAATATCAATAATAAGTGGAGTAAACAATCTTCTTGATGCGGTCCTATTATGTTTGTGGAGGGGGGAGGTCAAGGTATATCACGTTGTGAGTTGGAGTTTAGTACTTCAAGAGAATTGGGTTTATGTTATGTTGCGAAAATTTTAAAATTTTTTAGTCATTCCAAGGGAAAGTAAAGCATCTTGAAGCGGTTTTCGACATAACTTAATCATTGCGATTGTGAAATGTATAACACAACATTGATCGGTTTAATTTGCTGATCTTAACAAATCGTGATGTTATGTTCGTGTTTCATTTAGGTTAATTTTGTGCATATTATGAAATACTGTGAGTTGCACATAACAATTATGGTTTTAATCGTGCAAAAATGTAAAAATTCGTATAAGTTAATATTTCGTAAAACAATGTAAATTTCTTCGAGGAAAGTGAAAGGTCAAAAAAATATTTAATTTTCACTATTTATTACTTATTCAGCCAGAGAAATAATGGCGAAGGCTTACAGAGGGCACAAGTCTCAATTCGTTAGAGTGAGCCATGGTGAGCGTGATGTATAGAGACACGGCCTAAGTTACAGCGGCGCTAATGTAGCAATAAATTACACAAAATACAATTTTTACACACTATTACGATGTAATGTAAATGCAGATTTAATATTGGGAAAGATACGTAGAGGGCCCTGTTTTCGACAAGCAAAAACTGCATCTTAACTGCGGTACGTACAGCCTTCGTGGCCTGAGAAACTGTCCAACTACACTGATGGAAAAAATTACCGTATAGTTATGGAAAATACCGGTTATAAATTATTATGACATCTGCGTTAAATTATCTTTTCTCTTTCAATGACGTTCTCTCCATAACGCGTACACAACTCGCAAGGTCATTTTTTTTTTTTTTTAGTATTCTCTATATAAAAAAGGGTATAATAAGAAAATTTTACTTTCGTTATGTGGGTGATTCATTGTTTATAATGACTATTTAAAAGAACCAAAAATCATGTCCGGTAGCGGAATTTGAACTCGGAAGAAAATGTAAACAGCCCAACACTTTACCCACTCACCTACCTCGCCTTTAAAAGAAATTTAGATGTAAATACGGAAAATATACTGCATGATCTATATGTCTCATAGTTTCTAGCCATGTTATTTTCGTAATTTGTTTCACTGTGTATAACAGAGAAATTAAAAAGTTTAAATATTTTGTCCTATAATGGGATTTGAAGACGAAACGAAAAACCACCAATAAATAACTCGGACTACGCGCCTACCACACATTTATACGAAGTATTTCGTAAATGTGGTATTTACATGAAAGTGACGGACCTGTCTATCTTAGTTTCGTGTCGTGTTAAAGCACTTGTTATATTTGCGGTTTATAAAACGAGGTTACGAAAAAGTTGTTTTATTTTCGTAATGTGCGTGTTTCACTGTGTATACAGAAAGTTTTGCACTCTAGTGGAATTTGAACATGAATAAACGAATTGCCACTCCATGAGTGATTCGCCACTCACTGTGAAGGTGGGACTTTATACGCTTCAGGTATCATCTGCATTATTCGTGTCTCAAATCGTAGCCATAAGAAACGAAGACCTTCCGTATTTCATATTTACGGAGCTCATGTCCGTTACTCGTCATTACGGAGTGCATTTCCGTAAATTGATTGTACATCTCCGTAAAAGATTCCGTAAATCTGCAGAGATTTCTAACAGCGTACGTATTTAACCACTCTTACTGTTAAAAAAAAAAAAAAAAAAGCAATCTTAATTTCACTTGTAAAATCTGATGAACTTAATGATGTAGCTGGCATACTGTATAATTGAACATTTTTGTTTGTAAATTTGTGTACAGACATTATTTGCAATTCTATACTAACACTAAGTGTATGCAGAAAGATAATTGATGCCACATCTTGCGTGTGTATCCTCCAATTTCCCATAAAGCAGGTAATCATGTCTCCATTATTGTATGCAAATGGAAAGGTGAGTAGTTATCCTCTAGAGAAATAAAAACCTGTACAACCTTGATGTGCTAAGATAATATAACCACTTGCCCATGAACTTAGCAAGTCAAGTTTGTTTGGCTCTGTGTGAATGGTTCCAGGACGACCCTAGGTAAGTAGAGTGGAGTGAAGAGATCTGGGCTGCTCTTAACATCGAGGTCTTGAGAGCCGATGAGGGTGAAACGAGGTGAATATGTAGCAGCGCAGGAATGCAAGGACTGGGGAACGGGAGATCTCCGATAAAAACCCGCCGACCAGCGGCATCGTCCAGCACGATTCCACATGCGAAAATCCGGGAGCGACCCAGCGATCCGTTTTTTTGCGAAGGGGAAGGGGGGGGGCGAGTATTCAAACCACTGCACCACCGCGGCCCTATGAATAGGTACTATATCTAAACAGAAGTGGGATAGCGTTGTAGTGCCTCTGATTGGCTGTGCAAGTCTCTGGAAACTGGCCTTGCTTCTGAGTGATTGGATACCGCGTGCATCAAAAGATTCCCTATTGGTACACTGAGAGAAAATCGAACAAAATGTTTGTTTGTATAGGGGCAGATATATACTATGTTGCCCTAACGAAATATATTGTTGAGCAACCAATATCTGAAAAGTAACAAAATTACTTTTATTCGTCTAACAAAATATACGTTTGAATAAACAAAACCTCTGTGTTGGGCCTAAAATAATTAGACTGTCAACTAAATATTTTGTTGAACTAACTGGATATGTTTGTTTGGCCACTCATTTGACTGCCTACGTTCGAAAAAACAACTCGAGAGTTTGTTTGTATTTTTTGTGACTATTAGAACAGTAACCGTGTTTGATGCTTAACAATCTTATAAACACATCAATAAAACAATGTAAAAGAAACTGACGAGCAAAGCTATAAAACTTGAAATATTATTTTTTCACAGGTTTCCCAAATTATTTAGTTCCCCCGCCCCGTCATCGTCAGTTGTCATATTAGCTGAAATTACTGAGGCCTAGCGCTCGCACGCGGGTGATCTAGGTTCGTAACTCGCTCGAACTTTTACAGTTTTTTAATATCGTCCCAAACTGTTTCATGTACGCTTAGCCAAACAAATCCGTAGTAGCATCAACCAACTCGTACAGTGTGGGACAAAAAATGAGAACAACAAAACAATTTTGTTTCAGTAATCAAATATTTCATTGCCCTATACAAACATATCATTTGGTTGCACCAATCAAATCTTGTTCGATACAACAAGACCTTTTTTGTCGTAGTAGAGATGTGCAGAATTCGCGTCATTGTTTGGTGACATGCTAGACTTCACTATCTTGTACCTACTTGAGTGCTATTCGTGATTGCATTGGCTACTGACCAATATACGTAGGGACAGGTGTTTAGCGCGAAAAAATTTCAAGACCAGTTGTTCTCCAAAACCCTTTCGTTCATAGTGAACTTTCGTGGTTGGATGATTTTAAACATCACGTGCCTGAAGTGTTTGACCGGAGAACTTTATTGCGATTGGCCGAGTCAGATAAGAACATGTCTTCTCACGTAGAGACACGCCGCCAATAACCAAAGGAAGTCGTGGTTGCGGAAGTAGGATATCGAAGGCTAGCATGACTATAAATATTTTCGCGAGAAACATCTGTCCCTAGATATACGGTGATATTTACCTGTGTGGCCGGTTTAATGAAGATTGGTTTTTTCGGCCTTTAAACCTTAACTATTGGCTCAAAGTGCCCTTGGAACGAACCACGCAGATATAAAGAAGCCATTTCACACCTGTATACTTACGTACTCTGTGGCGTATCCTGCCGACGTAAAAATTACGAATTCCACTTTGTTGATTTGTCAAATATCTATCGAACACAATGTCTCCTAATTGTTATATTTCCCCCCATTCAGTATTAGAGCCCAACCGGCAGAAAAAAATCTTTAAAGTTCCGGACCAAAACGTTGGCAAATTAGATCTGCTTTAACCTTTTGAGGGCAACAGAATTTACTGGCACAGAGGACAAGGTTGAAGTGAGCTGCCTATATCCTCTACTACATCAATATCAGTAGTGTTGGTCTCTGCATTACCACTTATCGTCCTATTGGGCCTGACTACACCGGACACGCCTACTGCAGTCTGCAACGTTTATCATCGTCTAGCCGTGGGCCAATGAATTCGTGCGTTGAGTGAGTACCAATTAATGT
>CM057002.1:21817667-21860141 GCA_029891345.1 Dryococelus australis
CAACTTTACTGGGGAAGTAAAGGCGTCATCTACCCACGGGACAACTTTACTGGGGATCGTTTGCTCAACCTTCGAACCTTTGCTCTTCGCTGAAAACGGCGTATGGAACTGTCCACACAGGTTGTTGGCCAATGGTAGAAGTCAAACGAGTACACGACGTTTTGTAGTGGAGTCTGCTGCTTAGTTCTTGTATTGCACACGGAGCTTTATTAGTAGCAAATCCTAAGCGAGTCTTTAAAAGTGCTCAATTAACAGTGAAAAACCTCGTAATACTAATTACAAGGGACCTGCAAAATTCGCGTTATTATATGGCATTATACTAATCGTCACATAAATATATGTACTCAAGCCTAGATGTGAAGTTACGCCCTTTCTGACTGAACTGCACATGATTGGGGCACACGTTCAAGAAACGTTCGTTCGTTGGCAGAGAGTTCACCTAGTCGGTAAGAAAATATAATTTGGTCCAATAAAACTGTATTTGCAATGGTACGTGTGTTTGAAGGTTAACGTGTCACTAATAATAACGCAAAGTTTGCAGGTCTCCACTAATAACACATATGAAACAAAGTGAGGAATAAGTACTCAATTTACACACGTACACACGAATGACATCTGGCATGGAACTTAAGCAAACATTAATAACGCTGAAATCACACACACACACACACATGTATGTGTGTGTGTATATATATATATATACACACACATGTATGTGTGTGTGTAATATATATATATATATATATATATATATATATATATATATAATATATATATATATATAAGCATCGAAATACACTTTTGCTACATACAGCATCACGCCAATTTAATGTGCCTTTGCCTCTGTGTAAGATATTGGGAAAACATCAATTGGAGGAATTTTTCTTGCAAGGTGGTACTAGGTGAGAACGTAAACTAAACACTGAGAACCAATAAAACATTGTTGTTTCTGGCAACACTACTCAGTAAGTTATAGGAACTACTTAACTAGCTGAAAAAAATGTCCGCTACCGGAGGTTTGTTGATTACTCTGGGAAAGACGTCGCTTATCTTCTCTGCGACACGGAACACCCGACTAATTTTACAGAGTAAACATTTACGTCTAGGGCAAACAATGTTGCTTACAACAGCAATTATTTCTATCTTGATATCCTGTGGAAAAATAGGCACACGAGCAGAGATAAAATTTGTTGTGATAACATCTTGTTACATTTCGATTAAAATCAACCTCGTAAAATTTCCAAAGAAATTATAAAGTCATAATCCTTTGTTTTTAACCTTTACTGCCTCGTTATTATTTTCAAGCAATATTCTATTTATTAGTTTTTCTCTTCCTTCTCCACACAATTAAATCATAATAAATCTTTCAACTTGATCAACAATTTCAAATTGCAAACATATTTCAGCAGTTTAATTCAATATTTATAATTACATTCTTCAGTTCCTATTATATTAAATCCCACACAACCATCTTTGGCTGTGGCTGTTGGTTCTATTAGAGAAAAAATCCCATTCAATTTTACGTCGGTCTTACTTATGTTGTCTCCTGTCCGATTGGCTATCGTCTGACCATGACACATCTCTCCGCCAATCAGCAATGGAGTGACGAGAGATAACCAAGATAATTTTGTTTAGTACTTTTGTTTCATAAACATTTAATTCCGACTATCCTCTAGGAAAGAAATGAAAATAAACTGAATACTGTCTAGCAACAATTGAAAAATAATTACATATGATCTAAGTTATATGTCAAACTATTAAAATAACCAAATATTTTGCTGCTAGCTCATATAATAAAGCGTGATTTGGAATAACATTAAATGAACGAACAACATAAGCAAGAACGCTGTAACCAAAAATCATGAAAAGGTATGTTACTAAAGGGAAAGTTAAACCCGAAAATCTGCAATGTTACGATATGCCTGCAAACATTTTAGTGTCCTGGGTAGTACTCTGATATCTAAGATGCAGTGGACTTTTGCCACGACAAGTCATCTTCTTCTTATGATATTACTTTCGTGCGCATGCGCAGCACTGTTGGTTGGGTGTTGCACCAGCCCCAGCAACTAAATATAGCTTACACGTATAAAATGCTGCCCTAAAACACAATACACATCTGAACATTTCCCCGCGCCTGGCAGAACCATTATAAAATCAGAACCATTGAACGAATTCAATGGAAAATAATTTATTAAAACAATTTTAAAAATAACTGCTTAAGTGAATCATCTGAATTAAATCAGAACATATAATTAATTAAAATTATATTAAAAGTGTAATATCATGCAACCAGAAAATGAATATCATATGCCTACAATTAGTTTTAAAAATGATAACTTTCGTGGCTGGAATATATTAAATATTTTTAAAACTGTGTAAACAATATAAGTATATATTTTTTTACAATGAACCAGAGTAATTTAAATTATGTCTCGCTATGTATATATATTTGTGTGCGTGTGTGTGTGTGGTTTCAGAAGCGATGGTCGAAAATGTAGGGATAAGACGTAGGCCTACAGCACACTTATATAATTAGATAAAAAATACTTTTAAAAATTTGAGCAATTCCAGATTTTTTTGTAAAAAATACATATTTAATAAATTATCCATATATTCAAAGTCTCGCATCATGCATGTAGGTATACTGATGATTTAAAAACTATATATAAATTTTTTTAATGGGATTGTAAAAATTACAAATTTTTCCTATGTCTACAAATGTGAATGCCGACAGCTCGCCTAGCGGCTGAATCGAGAAATTAACGCCACCCATGCGTTGATAATAGAATCCAATATGGAGGGCACCGACACCGAAACCTTTTTTTTTAAATATAAACAAATATGTCTGCTGCCTGGTGGCTAAATTGAAAATTCGCCTGGTGGCGATATCGATTATTAATACACTAGTGTCACATACTAGGTGATGTGAAAGTAAATAATTGAAATCCAAGATGGCGTTCTCCAGTAGTGTATAAACAAATGACAAACGAAAAAACCAAAACGGCTGCATACGTTAGAATGAGTATATGTGAGAAGTGGAGGGGTGGAGACCTGCTTAAACAGCCAATAGCAATTGGTGGTGAGGAGTCAGTCTGCTAATGTGTGTCTGGAAAACCTAAGGAAATGTAAGTTTCAGAAACAAATTTCGATAGCAATTTTTTAACAATAAATTTTAATAGTACAATTCTTAGTAATTTTTAAATAATTTCTTATAATTTTTTGGGGATTATTGAGATTTTTTGGGTTTTTGATGTCAAAGATCACCGTGTCAAGGTCAAAGGTGAAGGTCGCCGACATCCAACATGGCAAACAAGATGACCGCCGGCCGACCGGAATGACAGAACATGAACAGCTCCAACACCCCACGCCAGACGCTGATGGTGCCAACTCATATTTTCTCTTCTACTGCCGTTACATCACATACCGAAATCATGTCTGCAATGGTACAGGAAGAATGCAGGATGAATGGTTAGAAAAACAGGAAGTACAGGTGACCCGGCCGGGTATTGAACCCGGTTCGCCTTGGCGAGCGTGCTAATGAAGATGGTTTATAGTTCCGTTCCCATGTCCTCTGCGAATTGTAAGGGCGATGACCGTGGAAGCGGCTGCTCCGTTCTAACCACGCGGAGAGCATTTGAACGTGACGCGCGCTGGCCGAACTGATAGCAGTGCCTGTCAAATCCGCTCCGACCATTCGGAGCAGGTTTATCGCCGGAGAGGCGAGAGGAAGATTATAGCGAGGATAAATAGGCCGGCTCGCCAGAAGGACGGACACAATCGTCCTTCCCGAACAACGCGTCGAGACTGGTTTAGAAGCAAGGGAGACTGGTTTAGAAGCAAGGGAGACTGGTTTAGAAGCAAGGGAGACTGGTTTAGAAGCAAGGGAATTTCCTGTCTTCATTTGAGGTGGGGTCGAGATAGGCTTATAATCAGCTTTCATTTCCGTTGATTTTACAAGTGGTCGGCAGTTTCACAGCAAAAAAAACTAGTTGCCAAAGAATTTCATCTAATTATTTATAAATCTTATACATTGTATAATTAAAACAAATTAGTTCAGAAAACATTTTAAAAAATTGTTTATATAGCTCAATGTTTATAACGAACTTGCTTGTTGAAATCCAACACTAGTTTGACACGTTCCTCACAAAGGTTTTGTAAATCTTACGCGAATGTGTATGCATGTGTGTATGCATGTGTTGTAACACCCTCAAATATATAGCTTGCGTAAATTTAATTAGCATCTGTTTCATTTGCTTATTATCACACTTCTATCCAGACATTATATGTGATGTACTTTCACATGTTAATATTTTTTACGTATGTTACCAATGTAAATTAATTTTTTTGTTTTATTTTATTAATTTATCTTTTTTTTTATTTTTCACGTGTAGGATTTTTAATTTGGATGGAAGATGGCGTTATATTTTGTTTAATTGTATTAGGATAGCTGGTTTTTATTTTTGTATTTATATATGTGAGAATAATTTTATTTAATTTTTGGTCTCGTTTTTGTGGATATTTCAGGGCTTATAATTTTGTATGTTGCAGTAGTGAGACCTCGTATTCTATGTAATGTTAGTAGTTAGGCCATTGAAAGTGGTTTGTGTGGGAGGTTTTGGAAGTTTTAGTCCTCATTGGCCCACAGGTTCAAATCCTGACTGTTGATTGGCTGGCAGAGTAGGCCACCTTAAGCTAGCGTTAGTCGATAGAGCTTAACGTTCCCTCCATATCCAGCTTCCAACTAGACAGGACGTAGGATAGGACTCTCGCATGTATGTTGGTTTAGCGAAGGGCTTTTAATTATAATTTACGGTGTTAGATACGTACCCCGACATCGTTTAATGAGATTTTGTTACCAGCAATTAAGTGAGAGCTGACATTCGCCCCTTTTTCTAGGTATTTAGATGTTTAGGAGATAGAAGTTTTCTGTACGTCGTATATGTGGAAGAGATTATTATTATAAGTTTAAGCACCCCGCCCTGTCCATTATTTCTACGAGAGCAGCCTGCACCAAGTCCTGCTCTGATATTAAAGCTGGAGATAAGAAGCTTAGTTACAATTGACTTTTTGTCGTGTTTTTCGACGACCATAATATCTAGAACAGTCCGTCATATTGATTTTTCAGTGCGAACGTTAAAAGCAAAGACTTGAATATTGGCGAACTTTGTAACTTTAGCGTCGCGGCAACGTTTGACATACATTGTAGCCAGCGCCATTACTCACAATGTATTCATGGCCTACTGTTACGCGTTATTGTAGCGTCAACGCGACTGTAGCCAAGCCTTCAAGCTTGCCTTAGCCAACTACAAGTAACATTCAAGCCATTCGCAAGCTTATCACTTGCAAGCAGTATATGTCTGTCATCAGAAATTTGGCTTGAATCAAGCTTGAATCACACATGATATGACAGGCTTGACCGGCAAGGCAAGTTCAAGTCTAATGGGGCAAGTTTGCCGCAATCATACGTACTTTCTGGGATGCTCCGTATCTAATGACAGCGCTGTCGACGAGATGCCAAGCCCTGTCTACCTACCTGCAACGTTAACAGATAGCTGAGACTCCGATATACACAGGACTGTAGGGCCAAGCCTACAGGTCAATGAACTAGCGAAAATTTCCTGGTGTCTACTTGTTATGACGGTTTAGTTTACTCGCGGTATCTTCACACAATTTAAATGAAACCTTTGAAAATCCACCCCATTTATAATTCCGTCAACTTAAAAGTAGGCCTGTCTCATTATTGGTTAACACATTCTGGACTACGCTCGAGATAAGTTCGAGCAACGACAGTTTAAAAATTTCTGCGTCCTAGAAAATAAAGCTCGCATTGTTATGGATCCATTGTACCGCTAGTATTTAACAGGATCGTACAAGAACACTACAACCCAGTAGCTATAGTTTACCTACAAAACAATTTATTTTTTTGCTATGCCCTTATAAAAGAATACGATTGACTGTAAGAATTTTACACAATATGAGACACTTGATTGTAGCATAATCAGCTCTGCGACACCAGTGGCTGATGACCAGTCAATGATGTACGTTTTCGAGCAAAATAATCACTCCCAGTGTGGTGTAGACCAATAGAAAAGTGGTAAGTGGGAATACAGAAACCAACATAATAGACGTTCCTGCAGTGGTGTACACAGGTGATTCACTTCTATCTTGTCTTAAATTATAGTGAATATGCGCAGTCTTGAGTGTGTTAAATAGTGATGAATAAAAATTCACAGAAAATAGGGGTGTTAGTATTACGTAGTAAGAAATACTTCTCATGCAAACTATTATTAATAGAGACCTGAAATATTCGCGAGTTCAATGACCTGTAGGCTAGACTCCACAGTCTTATGTACAAATATGCTGATGTCAAATGCACAGTGGTTTTCTGCTGTCACAGTGGAAGGCGACAATTGGGCCAGCCTTCTCCAGGAGATGTCAAACACCTCGTGGACCAATGGCTAAAGTTATATAAGCGCACATGTTTTGAATTCTAGATTGTCACAAAAAGGATCCGCAAATTCTCCAGGTATCTAATTATTAAACGAGCTCACACGAATGAGGTGCGTTCTCCGTTTGGCTTGAAAGTAGAAATTAAAGTCGAAGTAAAGAAACTGTCTATAGAGCACTGCACCCAACTATACAACGTGAAGAACTCATAAAAAAGGAGAACAGACACCGTAAAAATTGTCAGAGAAGTGCGATTTATGCTGTATATGAAATAACAATGCATATATTTTGCAGCATTATAAAATATTTTACTAGAATATAATTTTTAAACTTAAAAAAATTATCGATTCAAATAGTCTGTATTGTTGACAACATTTAAACGCATTTCATTCTGGATGCTTCAGAAAGCAGAATTGGCAAGAAGATCTTCGTCATGGAATATCGTCACAATGTTTACTACGATTGTGTGTAAGAATATTGTAATAATTACCTATGTAGAAAGTAATTTTCAAAATTATTTTCATGTGCGTCCATTTGTAACAAATATTTATGGCTGAAACTGACAAAAATAAAGTTAATTATAAAAATAAAATTGATATGATACATTATTACTAAGATTGTATTACACATGATCACAGTAAATATTACGACAATCTTTCTTGAAGAAAATTTCCATGCAAATTCTGCTTTCTAAAGCATCCAAAGTGGAGATGCGCATAATTTTGGTTAAAAATACAAATTATTTTTATAGATTATTTTTTTACATTTAAAATTATATTTTAGCAAATTACTTTATAATGTTGCAATATATATATGTATGTATATATATATATATATATATATATATATATATATATATATATATATATATATTACATTGTTCTATCACATACGGAATAAATCGCACTTTTCTGACAATTTTTACAGTGTCTGTACTAGTTATTTATGAGTTTTTCGCGTTGTATAGTCGGGTGCAGTGCTCCATAGGCAGTTGCTTTACTTCAACCTTAAGCAGGGCTTCAGAAGAAAATTGAAGAAACCACGAGCGGACCATAGCTAGGGACACCCGAAATTCGCGAAAAGATTTCAAGACACGTTGTATTTCACAACACTTTAGCTCAGACCCACTTTCGTGATTGGACGGTTCCGTATAACGCGTCTTAGGTATCTGCTAGCGAATCATAGGTTAACACTATCGGAGTTATTCAATTATGATTGGCCAATTAAGTAAGAAAATATCTTCTCGCAAAGACACGCTGCCAATAAGCATAGCAAAACTTCTGATACGCCCGTAGCGTATTGACATCTAGCATGCGCGGAAATCTTTTCGCGAAATTAGGGTGACCCTAACTATATCAGATAATGAACCATCAACAGTGCCTAGCTAGTACAAGGAACTGTCGAGCCTAACCCGACCGTCAAGCGAGCTCGCGAATATATCCAGTTTGTCTAGCAATAACGCATCGAAATATTACAGCGGCGCGCGAACGCAAGGGTCGGCCACATTCGATGACGCCGAGCCTTGTGGAAAAAACGCTGTACGCCGACCGCAAGGTGAAACAAGTAAACAGCACGTGTCGCTGCAATGAGTGGGAACTTTCCATTGGATACTCTCGCGTCGTTATCACGCGGCATGCCCAGTGACTGTAACCTGTCCGGATTATATTACTCGTACGTAGAGACCTGAAGAATACGCGGATTCATTTTGGGATAAGCCTTAATTCAAAACACGTGCGTTTATATAACTTTAGCCATTGGACCCCGCGGTGTTCGGCACCTTCTAGAGAATGCTGATCCAATTGTCGCCTTCCACTGTGACAGCAGACAACCAATTTGCATTTGGTATCGGCATAATTGTACATAAGACTCTGGAGTCTAGCCTGCAGGTCATTGAACTCGTACGGCCAAGCACGCACACGCACGCGTAGAGAGAGAAAGAGAGAGAGAGAGAGAGAGAGAGAGAGAGAGAGAGAGAGAGAGAGTAAAAACCTATTCACATTTAAGTTTACACTGGACTCGCTATGTTAATTTTCCGTCAACTCTGTCCCGATTTTTTAGAGGTCTGCACACATTTACTGGCACTTAAGACAAATTTTTCAAATGAGTTACATATATCTACTACTGCAAGAAAACCAGTTCTGTTGGTGTCTGTGTTAGAACTCGCCTTCGTCCTATTGGTCCATACCGCACCGAATACTAGCCTATACTTACAGCGTTCATTATTGGCCGGTCATCAGCTAATGGAGAGACGAGCTGATATTGACCCAATCAAATGTCCTTTATTGTATAAAAGGATTTACGATCAATAATAACCCTTTGACAGGCTTTAAACAAATTATATCGTTAGCAATATCCTTGTTACTACTCAGTGGTGTTCTTGCGCGGTTATGTTAAACACTAGCCGAACAAAGACCACTCGTCCATGAGAGTTTTATTCTAAACAACAAAGAAATTTTCAAGTTAGCTTTGCTAGTGCTACGCTGGAGCATAGTCTACAAAGTGTTAAAATTAAGATCGTAGCTGTTTTCACACTAAAGATGAGAACGGCTCGTTTATGTAAGTTGTAATTCATGTAAATACTGGTTGCGGTTAGTTGATGACATATGAAATCAACCTTTGAAAAATATGACTGCCTATCTACGTATATTCGTACGGCAATCGTCCAGGATAGTTGGTAAAAACGAAGGGTAAAGTACTACCACGTTGCATAAAAAGTGTTAGGTAAATATTCGTGAATACTCAAAAGAATGATTACGCTATATGTTTTTAACGCATATAAATAAAAGAATAAGTCATTTTCTAACATATTTAATTTTATAATAACTACACAATTTTACGTGACCGACGCATGACTTAAGTTATCTGGTATATGGCAATGTTAGTTTTACATATGGCGGAAGAATACACAACGTGCTTACAAGTATACCTTGAGCAGAGCTCTCAAAATTGCTCAGTTTACCGTGAATAGCCCAGGGACACCTGATTTTGGCGAAAAGATTCCACGACTATGTTGTACTCCAAAACACTTTAGTTCAGATTCACTTCTCTGATTGGATGATTTTAACCTTGACGCATATCAGGTGTCTGGTTGCCACTTACATTTCAAAACTTACGGCAAGAAACAACATGACAAATATGTTGCCGTTTGTACAGATCCGAGAAATACATACTGTAAATATTTCAGGCGAGGTTAATATTACAGATAAAAATTGTTGGAGTTTCAATAAACTCGTGTAAAAAGGGAGTGTTTTAAACCACGTGAATTTTAAACATTCTAGCAATCATTTTGAAATATATTATCTACTAAACATGATAACTTACAGTTGTTATTTCAAATCGCAATTCCTAAACACGTATTGTCGTATGATAATACTTGAAAAATTGAATCATTAAAACCACCTGTGTCTACAACTGATACGAAATAATTTCTTTACTGACGCATTCAATTAATACAGCACAACAAAAACCAACCAACACAATTAAACGTCATAACGTAAATACCTGCGTAGCCGTTCGTGGTTCATGGCTGACGGTTAAGGAAAATGGCGGACCAAGGAACACAGTCAGCCAGTTAGGCCTAACAGATTTCGATAATACATTTCACTCGAGAAAACATACTAAACCGGCAGCTACAACGAATTACGCTTGTTGATAAGTGCAAACAACAAAATAATTAACTGCCGATATAACATGTCGAAAACAATACCAGGAAAGTTACGCGCTTAAACACGACGAAAGAAAACGCAATGTCTTTCGCCGGGTTTGAAACGTTTCACATAACCGTGATGTACTCATAAACTATTGCAATTCCTTAAAAAGTCCATGTTCTACAGTAAAAAAAAAAAAAAAAAAAAAAAAAAAAACTTTACTCGAAAAACCGCAATTTAGGTACTGTAATTACCATTAAATATAGAAGTTACAATTTTTAATTCCGAGTATTATTTTTCCCCCATAATCATCGTATAAATGGTCAACATTATATATATATATATCTCACAATAACCATCAACTGAAGCAATACTTTGCATGTACTTTTCATATGCTGTGCACGTTCGTCATGCTGTGCACGTTCGTCATACTGTATAAAATTGACGGAAGTTAAATGAAACTAAGTATACCTAACATCGGGACAGAGAACTAGCTCCTAAGACTAAATTTCATTATATTTTATAGTAAGTCATAATAAGCGTGATGACAAGGTAGGTGTGTGTGTGTGTGTGTGTTTGAGAGTGTGTGCGTATTGTTGCGGCAGCATGAAGAGGGCCTTAATCAATTGTCGTGTACATCGCGGTATGAAACCGACCTTAAGACTTCAAGCAAATCCAGGATGCAAGGGATTGCGTCGAAAACTACAACACGACAACTCACCTCCCCCCTCTCCTGAATCTGGAAGGAGGCCAGTAGGCTAATGTAAAACAAGGGTTTGATAAAGGCCGGCGCGAAGCGAGGGTCGGGGCCTTGTCCACGACAGCGGCCGAGGACGTCGGAAGGGGTCTCCACGTCGGGACGTCGGGACGTCGGGCAGCGAGGAGATCGCTGCCTTGGGTGTGTCGCACGTCGTGGTCCGAACGAGTCAGATACAGCCTCCGGCATCAAGGTTCATGTGGTGACTATCCTTATTAGCTTGAATCAATAAGGCGTAATTATTAGCCGATTAAACATGAATTTACTATCATTCAGTAGCTCCCCGCGCCAATTAACGTCACAGAATTAATTGGAATAGTGCTCTTAAGTTATTGTGTTACAACACGGATTAAATAAGTGTCTTAATCGACTTGCCTGGCAGTTAATATTTGCGTAGTAGCTACACCCTCAAACTATATGCATGGTGTATCGTGGAGAACAATAAAAACTATAACAGTGTGTATATACACACATATACATAATGAACTCATTTCTTCATGTCCCACACGAGCAAAACTGTAAGTTTATGGAACACCACAAGTTATGCGTCTGGTTTGTATAGTTAATAATATGCTTTTGTTTCAGGCTGCAATTGTTGTTTACAAGACGAAAAGGTTCTGTTCGTCGGCGTACGAAATAAGTACTGTATTGCGTGTAGTAATCAAGCACAGAAACAAGGGAAGGAACAAAGGAACAGTCACTGCGCACATTTTACAAGAACTGGAGTCAAGTGCAAAGTGCATCCAGTATGGAAGCTGCCATTATCGTAGAAGGCTTTTACAAAAGTGAACAAACGTATGGTTTGTGATGTAGAACGCTGATAGCCGATGGTGACAGTAGTGTATACAAAAGACTTCTTGAAGAAAAACCGTGCAGAAACGGAACTGTGGATAAACTGGAATTCCGAAATCACCTTTCGCGTAATTACTGCAAAAAGTTAAAAGACATCTGGACAGCTGGTAAAACGGCCCATTTCATCTACTGTAAGGAAACAAATACTGTTCATGCCAAAAGCTTACAGTTGCATGGTGTTGTAGTACAAGCTGCTGAACACGGACTGAACGAGGAGGTGGCTATGCACGAACGAATAGCGAACCTGCGAAATGACATCATAAATACTACTGATCACGTTTTTGGTGACCATCAACGATATTATTCATACTTCTGTGCCGCTACAAAAGAAGGTGAGACAAATATTATTCCGCTTCTTAATGCGTATGGACTGTACCAACAAATCAAATCTTTGGCAGGTAACTGATGACGCATAGCAGCAGTTTACGTTACAGCATTGAGATCAGTATTGCATTGAGCATTACAACTCTGCAGTGGCGAAGATGACGGGTGCCAAGCGCATCGACTACACGAAACGTAAACCTTCTCATAAGCGCGATATGTTGCGTGGGTGGTTGCCTACAATCCTGGAGCTCTACACTATAAAATTCATAAAAAAATTTGATCTTTAGGAGTTGAGACTCCTACCGCTAGATATTCCGTGAAATCCGATTTTCGTCGAGGTCAGAAATCAAACACCAGTCGGTAAGAACTTAAGTCAACGGATGCAGGGGAGCTGGTTTGGATGGATACACGAAGCCTTTTGTACTTTCTGAGCTGGGGAACCTTTACTGAGTTTCCTGGGTACCTCGTGTGGTGTCTCGTTGGACTCGTCGCTTCTCTGCGGACACGATGGAATCGTTGCTTGCCTCTTGGGACGCACTCGGGAGGTGCTGGGCGCCGGACTTGCCTGACGCTTCGGTAGGCTGCTCATTCCGGGCCCACTAGGACCAGGCTGGTCTTCCACCAGAGCCTCGGTCTACTGTTCTTTCATCCTCATTCGATGCAGGCGACTCCTCTCCCTGCTGCTGAGTCGTTGTACTCGTTCTTTTTTTGGCTTTCTTGATGGATGTTTGCATTTTGGTTTCGCCTTGGTGACACGTTTTTAACTTCTCGGAACTGATGCTTCCAAGTTTCTGAAAAAAATACTATGAATAAAGTACTCAAATATGGATAACTTATCGGGCTACATGATAGCATAATTGTTTCTCCCGAATTTGCAACACAAAAGGGGTTATTTGATTTTTTTAATCCGATATCCCGACGCAGAATCGCGATTTTGATCACCAATTTTAATGATTCACCACAGGAAGTGTTATTTATAAATCTGAATGGATAAGTTGCCAGATGGTTTGCGCTGCCTTAAGCCCTCGAACAGCACATGTATCACTTTGGAGTGTAGGGAGCTGACTGAACAATGGGCGTCGCCGAGGAACGTGTTTTTGTCCCACATACTTTTGAGTGCAGACTCCCCACCTAGCGACCGACCGAGAAAGACGTTCATTCGAATTTCACGTCAAAAATATGTGGTAAAAGTTAGGTAAATTTACAGAAAGATTGGAAACTCAAAGAAGAAGGAAAATGCAGTAGATAGAATAAAGTGAAAGAATGTAAGTGGAAAGCCAGCTCGAAAACCAAAGGAGCTGTTTTCTGATTTAAAAAATATATATATCGATCGTGATTATGGAGCTAAGGCACAAAAGCTAGACCTACTTGCAGATGGTTTCAATGTTCTGTGTAACGAGCTACTGTAAAGCCTTTAAAAAGAAAAGCAACGAAGCTGTGCATGAAATTGAAATACAAACCAGGCACCTTTTGCATACTAGATTGTGGAAGGACAGTGGATGTAAGAAAGACAGAAGCGACTAACAGCATCGAATTTTGGCGATGTTTGTAGAAGAATTCTGCCTACCAGCTGTGACGGTTTAGTAAAGAAAAGCCTGTACACTGATCTTCAACACATATAACTGTGAAATGCGCAAAGATAATGAGCACAGGGTTATTGAAACACTGAAAGAAACTGCACATGTAAAAATTTGTAAATGTGTGTTTTTTTATTGGCCCTGAGTTACCGTATTTCGGTGCAACACCTGATGGCTAGGGGCACCCGATTTTCGCGAAAAGGTTTCACGACCAGTTGTATTTGATAACACTTTAGCTCAGATCCACGTTCAGCTCAGATCGACGTTCAGCTCAGATCAGCGTTCAGCTCAGATCGACGTTCAGCTCAGATCTACGTTAGTGATTGGATTGTTTCCGTGTTTCACGTCGTATGTGTATGAACGCGAATCACATACATGCATCACTGAATTTACTTAATTGTGATTGGCCAGACAAGTATGAAAATGTCGTCTCTCAAAGACACGTCGTCAATAAGCAAACAAAAACTGCTGGTACTTCCGTAGGCTACTGAAGCCAAGCACTTGCAAAAATCTTTTCGTGAAATTTGGCTGTCCCCTACTGATGGCTTGATAGATGAAGATGGCATTGTGGAAGACAAATGTCCGGCGTCCGAAGAATTGTTAATTCCTGAATGTGCTATTATGCAACGGAAGGCAACGTTCTGAAAAGTTGGAAAAGATAAGAAAATTTCGGGGATAAACACGTGCCATATATATTATTACTAGACACCCGGAAATTTCGCTGGTTCATTCGGCAAACAAGCTAGACTCCACAATCCTATGTGCATCCGAACATCAGTTAGTGGTTCATTGGCTGTCGCTCCACTTTAACCCCAGACCAGGTTACGCGGGATTCGGTTCTTATTTTCCTTTCAGGTTCGTTATTGGTTGAAAGTCGTTCAGGGCGAGTCTAACAAACTATTTTCCAATGGAAGCACGAGCGCATATGTACATGTGAATACAACTTAACTTGTCCTCAGATGAATTCGCGAAATTCCCGTCTCTCTAATTATTACCAAGTTCAAGAGCAGCTGCATGTTATCCAAAAGTTGTACTGCTGGGTTTGCTGTGTGGAGACCCAATCCACCATTTCTGTATTACGAAAGGGTAGAGTAGGATGAAGATTTCTGGGGAAAAATAAATGTTTCATAAGTTAACTTCATTCTATATGGAATATATGTTGCCAGAACTCGTGGATACTCGACACACACGTTCAGTGCCAATACGTAAACCAGAACGTATTTTGATCTAAAAAAGAAAAAAAAAGAATAAAAAGCAGCGGAAATCTGCTAAAAGAATTCGTCCAAATTTATAACTAGTTTTATAATACAAAAACAAACTGTAAAGCAGTTTGTGAATGGACCATCGCATCTACGGAAGGATAACATTTCGTAGCACAAGATTTCTTGAAGACATTTTGAGAAGGTACAGCTTGTATTAATGGAATGTCACCGTAAGTATATTTATATAATTTTAAAACAAGAATACAATCAACTCTTTTATAATATTGCATGACAAAGTGTCGACTTTAGAAAAATGACTGCCCGTAACAGCATACATTTTGTAGTACAGTAATAACTGGCTCAACACTAACGATAAAATTGGTAGTAAATTAATAAAATATTTCAGATTATGAAATGTAGTTCGCCTTACTACTGGCACTGTAAAATTTTCCATGCCTTCTGGTGAGCCATATTTCCTCAGTCGTACTGCCTTGATAGCACAGCTATTTGCTCGTACCTAGCAATATTATAACAGTATTTATTTTCAAGGCGTTTGTTAAATAAGGCATACATAGGGCCACCAATTTTTTTGCGAAAAAATTTACGTGGAGGCCAGACTTCAATATCCTATGTGCACACTTGCAGTCTTCATTTGACTATTGGCCGCTTCTCTGTGTATGAAGAGAGGCTGTTGCATGAGTGAGCAAATCATAATTAAGTTTCTCCGATACTGACCGTCCGTGATTCGCTACCAGACAGATAAGATGCGCAACAATTCAAAAGATCCAATCACGAAAGTGATTCTGAACTTAAGTACGATGGAACACAACTTGTCCTGAAATCTTTTCGTGGAAAACAGGTAACCCTATAGGCGTACAACATTTCAGTGGGAATTTTGATACGCCCACAAGTATGGTTACAATTATTATGAATATCGCCAGGAGATGGAATTTTTTTCAACTTTCTACAGGAATAAAATGATGCACGTCACTTGAGATCACTTATGATCTTAGTTATTACAATTCGGTTGTTATTATGTGTTATTGTTTGTTATTACATATTGCTTTTCATGCACCGAGTAATTACAGTGAACTTGGACTTTTGAACATCTGATATAAACATATCACATGATTATGTTTATGAGGCCCAAGGATACGCAATGGGATGGCAATATAAACTATGCAGGGATTTAAAAAATGCTGACTTTGCCGTGAACAGCTTATAACAGGAAATAACACGTGGAACAACACCACGCACATGATCACTTATGAGCAAACCATTTCTCTTTATACAGCTATTCAATCATTTTAAAGCTCTCTTTGGAATAACCACAGTTAATTTTCAAACATAATAGGCAATGAAAGAAATAGGCTGGCGTTGCTGTCAACTACTACAAGCAAGCCTGAAACAATGCAGTTTAAAAAAATGTGGTATGGCCCATGTGTTTAATATAACTTAATAAATTGTATGTATTGATATTTTGGTGACTTGTAATTTATAAATGCTGCTGTAATTACCAAAGTACCTTTAAGTGTACAGTAGACACATCTCTATAGAAGTACAGTAAATAAAAAATAATTTAATTTAATCGTTTTGAGAACAAAAACATGTTTAGTGTATGTTTATATAATTTAGTATATGAATAACCACATACTTTTAAAAATGTAAATATGTTAAAAAAAATTTGCCATTTGAATGCATGTATCGGCATTTAAGTACAGTATGTAATCTGTTATTATGCTTGCCAAATGTATTTTGCAATAAAGCCTCTTTAAAAAAAAAAAAAAGACTATTCGTGCCATAAACCTGAAGAAATAAAACTAAAAGCTATTGCATCATAAAACTATAATTTTATTTTTCAAGTAGGTCTGCATATTTGACAATGGAAATTTTCACTGTTCTTGTATTTTGAAGGAGTATTCGAATAATGTGAGTGAAGAAAACACGCCTTGTTAAAAAAAAAATTTTAGGTATAGGCTGTTCACGGTAAAGTGAGTACTTTTGAAGACCTGGTTACTTTTTCCTTTAGACCATTTTTTATCCATTATCAACCTTTCAAAATAAATATTGCCGTGTAAGTAATAAACACAGTGTTTATATTACACCGCACATAAAGGTTAACATCTAAAGCTAAAATAAAACATATTTACTGACTATTATTCGAGATGAGACGGCTTTCAGAAGTGCTCACTTTACCGCGAATAGCCTACAAACATATTTTGTTCCATACTGTCAGTGAAATAAAATTTTTTAAGTCACAATTTTGTTGGGAATTTTTTTCAGTTCATTGGAAAATGCAAACCATATATTAACAATTTGATTACATAATAATTATTAGTTTGAATTCAGCTTAACACTTTGAGGTCAGCACACTTCTATTAGTTTTAAAGACAGGCTAGACGTTAGTTACATATGTCCACCGCGGCAGGGATGCCAAGTTCTATTGGTCCTTATTGTCACTTAACGCCATTTCATTGGTGACGACGGCACCAGTCGTTCCGTATTGGCCAGCTGTGAACCAATGGAGTGCCGAGTGTACCGTTTTCCAAGCAAATGTTCTTTCGTGTTCATTTCATTAACTATGCAAAAATTTGTCGTTTATTTACGAAAAACGTTGTTGATGTTATGTTAGTTCCAATTTAAAATCCTTATAAAACAGGAAATCGGTGTAAGTATATCCGGGGCAGCTCTGTTTTGTTTGTACGGAAACAAATATTCACACAAGTTTCGCCCGAACTACATCTAGGGAATAGTCCTCAAAGTGTTAATATTTTACTGTCAGTTTGTTGATAAATCACTGCTACCTACAAAGAGAACTTCAAGATTAATTGTTGCTGGATGACAGACTAAATTTAGTAATTATTAGTTAACTGTACGGAATATGAAATGCGATGTTTCATAGACAATCATTCAAGCGATGTGTGCTGTCAGTGAACACTTGGAAGAGAGTAGAACTACAAGAGGATCTGCCTTCTTAGCCAGTGACGGATTTCTAAACGCGCTAGCCAACAAAGGGGAGATGACTCTTAAGAAATATAGGGAGATAATTGTGTAATAGCTTCTCGGAAATGACGGAGCGGTGATTTCAACTCGTGATTTCTTGTTGGTGTCTGGCTCCCATCACACGTAGTAGCAGGTCCCGGCTGACGAAACAGTTCGGCCTTGCTCGGGCCTTCAAAACGTCCACACCGTATCTCGAATTCAGGCTACACGAAAAACAGGTAATCCCAATCAAGCGTGTCTCCGGGTTTTCAATATGTGAAATCTTCGTGTTCCTGTGAGTCGCCGCGGAAGTCTGTTAATTATTTTTTTCAAGGAAGGACGAATGCTTGTTAACACAGCTCGGCGGGTCTTGCTCAATGGTTGAGAAAGACGAACTTGTAATCCTTAGCGCTCAGTCAACAGAATGACTCAAGAGTTCGACGTCAACGACGAGTGAGTGAGTGAGTGAAGAGATCTGGACGGCTCTTAACAACGAGGTCTTGAGAGCCGATGAGGGTGATTGAGGTGAGTATGGAGCCTCGCCGAAATGCAAAGGGCGAGGGAAACTGGAGATCCCCGAGAAAACCCGCCGAACAGCGGCATCGTCCGGCACGATTGCCACATGCAAAAATCTGGAAGTGGCCCACGCCGGGGTTTGAACCCGGTTCGCCTTGGTGGGAGGCGAGCAGGCTAACCGTTCAACGACGAGTGATGTGTAGGTTTCATGTCCCGCGGTTGTGCGCAATGGGAACTCCTGATTAAAGTGGGATTCGAACCAGGAGACGTCTTCTTTGTTTCCTTGGGCTTTTCAACGCTCCGGCATTTATTTATTTTTATTTATTTATTGATCATATTTTTGGTGGCACAGTTAACCCTTTCAATAACAGTGTCCTCTACCTGGTATGTTGCATATGAAGTGGCTTGAATGGCCTGCATTGTGCACAGCAGAACATACCGTCCAATGAGAAAGGTTCCCTGAGAATGGGAGACATCATTTGTTGCTGAGACTATGTTACGTAGCCTGATAAAACACTGCTACAAGTAACATAACTGATAGATTTTTATTGGTCCCGATACAAGAGGAAGCATCGTCTGGATATCGTTACGGTCCCGAATAAAAGACTTGTTTATTGCAACGCCTAAAATTATATATTAGTTTTTGACTGAAAGGGTTAACCCTTTCAGACCCAGTGTACACGATTGTGTACATTACGCACGTGTCGGTAATTTTTGGTCTGAACTGTACACTGTGAAGCCCAATGACCAATGATATTGCCTGGAGATAAATTATTCGCAAACCGCCTTACTGGTCTAAGTCACCAATGCTCCATACTACTGTAGTAGAACACACAGCCTACAGCTCATTGGCTGGGACAACCAAACAAGTGTTATGTCGACTTAAGTACAACACAAACCATAACATTTTTTGTTTGCAACGCCTGTAACTGTGATTTAAAGTGGGTTTTAAAGGGTTAAAACTTATAACTGAGATACTACAAATGCACGCGCACACACGCCACCACAAGCACATCACTAAAAATTAGGGGTGGGGGGGTAAAATTAGGGGTGTGGGTGGGGGTGTCGCGGCAGTACGGTTAGGTAACTATTACTGAGTAATTACAGGCGCGCTGATTCCACTTGCGTAAGACGCTGTTCTAAGCAATTCCAGAGGCTGCAGCTATTATCGGTGAATTATCCGCATTACAAATCAGTTCCGTGCGGTGGAATATCAAGATTACCTGCTTTACGAGAACGCATTGCTTTACACTATAAACCTGAAATAGTGTAAATGGAGACAAATCGACACTCTAAATCCGAATCAGTGGTAATCAATCAGTGAAAAATATTTCACTGAAAGTCTGTTGATGAGCTACTGCTGACCAGCGAATCAAGCAAACTAACTGAGAACAAGTGATGTACTGCTGTGACATTATTGACATAGAGTGGGAGATCATAAATAAATAAGGGAAATTCAACCACTATATTAATTGGTTATCTGCCACTGATTACCGGTTGCTCAGTTCTCACTGTTTTCACTGATTTGGCTCGATTCTTAATGATTCAAGTTTAGAGTGAATTAATGCCAGTGAAAACGGCTCTACTTGAAATAAGTTCCAGCTCAATGATTGTTATAGTATCTAATTTTCGCTGATTTAATGTTTCCTTCGTTGTATTGTAAGATGGCGCATATTTTTTGTAATGATGTCACGCTGATATTCGGTACGAAGGTAGACGCCATACAAATATATGTTAGGCCGTGTCCGAACTGACAAATTCGTTAATTCGTTATTTGTCATTTCGTAAATTTCAATTTGGACGTTGTCGACAGTCGCTTGTTTAGCACTCGCGGCATAGCATTTTCACATTAACATTGAAAAACATTTTTATCTAAATGTAATGCTTAAAATGGAATGCTTTAATAAATAAGAAAATAATAAATTATGCAATTATAATTTCAATAAAACTTTGTTGCATAATATATAAACAGAGTGCAACACTTACTTGATTTTTAAAACATGTCTAGTGTATTTTATGAACAAGCATTTTTGTTAAAAAAAAAAAAAAATTTCATTTTCTCATTCGCGCATGTGTTTGGAGGTAAAAACCAACATGGCACCGATTTTGTTATTTTGTATTCCTGCTAGCATCCACTAGTTTCAGAATTATAAACTCCAAATGACCACATATTTCACCATTTTTATATACAAAATTGGGGTCACGTGGTCATTTCGTCAACAAAATCTGCCATTTCGGACCCGGCCTTAGTTTCACGTGTGTTAATGTAACTTCGCTCGTCCGACACAAACTTTCAGGGGTTAGAACCAATAGAAAAATGTCACCTTTATGG
Organism: Dryococelus australis; assembly: GCA_029891345.1. Taxonomy (NCBI): domain Eukaryota; kingdom Metazoa; phylum Arthropoda; class Insecta; order Phasmatodea; family Phasmatidae; genus Dryococelus; species Dryococelus australis. Next base: position 21,838,304 of record CM057002.1, read on the forward strand.
TAGCTTCATTCGGTATGGCCGGGTAGAGTACGAGAGCGAATTCTGCCTCAAAGACAGTGACTTTTACTGGAGCATGCAAAGGACGGTGGAGTCAAGCTCTTGCTGCCGTTTCATTTCGCGAAAATTTTAGGGTCTCCAGCTTTAACTATAAATCGCACTTTTCTGAAGCCCTGCCAAAGATCTACTTCCAGCATATTCCTCCGCCTCGTACAAACTAAGCTTAGCTAGGTCTGGAAAATTACCGTAAAGGACTACGCACCGCATTCGAGCGCACCCACTTGTAATAATATTTTGCATGGGAACTATTTCTTACCAGGCGTTACCAACACACGTGTTTACTCGCCGTTCTTATTCATATTACTTACAAACTAAGCATTACAATTTATAAATAAAATACAAATAATATTTTAATATAACAAAAAAAAAAGGGGGGGAAATGTTACGTTACCGCAAGTACAAAACGCTTGTGAAACATGGCATACTATATTTAGGAAATAACTAAACATTTCGGGGTGATTTTTCAAAGGTTGGATTCAAAAAGTGGGAGGAAACCGCGTGTATATTATAGTCCAGGCGCCGGTAAGTACGTGATGTTAGTAATTGCGACTTGTGAAATTTTGTTCGTGACTGTACAACTACTGTCATAACGCTCGGTAGTTCTTCGATACTGATTTAAATGTGTTTGATGATAGTAGCAGCACTTGTCTATGAGACTCGGAATATAGACTCAATAATGAATTATCTCTCCCACCGTGACTGAAACGATAAAATTTTGCGAAACGGTTTAAATTCACAATACATCTTCACCAGGCTCGCACTCCGCACTGCAGAATTGAGAGAAAAACGAACAAAATATCTGTTTGTGTAGGGCCAAATATACATTTAGTTGCCCTGGCAAAATATATTGTTGAGCAAACAAAAGATGAAAAGCAACAAAATTACTTTGCTCGTCTAAAAAATATATATATGTTTGAATGAACAAAATTTCTGTGTTGGCCAAAAAAAAATTAGACAGTCAATTGAATATTTTGTTGAAACAACTGTATATATTTGTATGGCCACTCGTTTGACTGCCTTCGTTCGAAAATACAGATAGGGAGTATGTTTGTATTTTTTGTGACAAGCTATTCCTGGTCAGCAGAAAAAATGGTTTTGGATTACAAAGAAGAAATTGTAAAAGAGGAAATTACTGTACTTTTAGAAAGGTTTGTAGTTAAATAAAGTAATTCACAGTAGAGTTTACAATTTTTTTTTTTTTTACTTTATATGATATTTTTGTGACCTACAAGAAATACCTACAACTGCATTTGTCCGAAATAATGGTTTATTATATCGCTTTATCCTTTTACCGCGCTAACCATTCTAATATCAGCAAGGACAGGAAAATTTTGTGTTTTGAATTACCCATAGGCTGGACTCTAGTATTTTCAAAACTCAGCTTCCTGTTCATTGGCTGCTGCTGTAGTGTGTATAAGCTATTCACGGAAAAGCAAGCACTTTTTAAGGCCCTCCCAACAGAAATTAATCACTAATAAATATGTTTATTGTAGCCTCGGATGTTTCCTTTTGAGAGTGATGGGATGTATACACTGTGTTTGTTAGTCACATGGCAATATTTATATTAAAAAAAGGCGGAAAGATATACATTGGCTGAAAGGAAAAATTTTCAGGGCCTTAAAAAGTGCTCACTTTAGCGTGAATAGTCTATAGACCGTTGTATCTTAGACAAGATGACACAGGATTCGGTGCCTTTTTCCTTGCAGGTCTTTTATTGGCTCAGAGTTCACATAAACGTGTCTAATGTACTATGATCCAACTGCGAACACAACAGTAATGTGCATGTGTTCGATATCTAACTTCTCCTAAAATGAGTTTGCCAAATGTTTCAGTCTATAAATATGGCATAACAAAGGAACCCATCGGGTGTTGGGAGTTGAAAGTACTCTCTCTTAGTTGCCGTTTTTTTTTTTCGTACATAAACAGGTTGCGAACACGTCTAGCAGTGCTGTAAAAGAAATCACACACGCTGCAGCGTATTTCAAGTACCAGGTGGCCAGACAACTTATCTGGTGCTTATTTACACCTTCTATTCTCGTCAGTACGCTAAACAGGAAAAGAGTTGGGGGGGGGGTCCTTGTTAACAAGCAGAGAATTACGTTTTAAAATGACACAGTGACACACACGTACATTCGTGGATTAGGCTCCAGTGGTTGTGGGCTTGGCACGCTGGCCTTCCACGCAGGGATCCGGATTTTCGCGTATGGAAATTTGGCGGACATTGTTGTTAGGAGGCGGACTCTACTGGGGAACTCGGTATTCCCCCCGGATTACGCCGTTGCTTCATCGGACAGCCTAACCTTGAAAACTCGTTACTGGCGTACGTTACACCCGCCCCAGGGTGAACCACAGCATACGATATGTATTATTAGTAGGGATAGGAAAATTTCGCGAGTTCAATCGTTTGTATAGTCGGACCTCAGACGTTTATTCATTGGCTGTTGCCTCAGTGTTGCCCCACATTTGACAGTAGGGGATTCGCTTCTTGTCCCCTTGCAAGTCGGCTAATGGCGTGGAGTCGTCCAGGCCGTGTCTGATAAACTCTGATCTAACTGCAAATGTGACTTCAGTGTACACCCGTTTGAAATATATCTCGTCCTGAAATGAATTCGTGAATTTTTTTCTATCCCTAATTATTAGGGACAGGTGTTCTTCGTGAAAATATTTTAAGACCAGCTTTACTTCAGAACACTTTTGTACGTAACTCGCTTTCGTTGTTGGATAATTTCAAATGCCTTGTGCCTCAAGTGTCTGCCCGCGAATCATGGACGTTCAGTACATGAATACTTTATTACGATTGGTAGACACGTGGCCAATGACCAAAGGAAGTTGTGGTTGTGGACGTAGGATATTGAAGTCTAGCATGCCCATAAATATTTTCGCGAAGTGAATTTGTCCCTGTGTATTATTATATCCACCAATAGATTCGAACGGTAGAATTAATCTGTGGTAAAGTCTGCATAACACCTGTGCACCAATTTCAGAGTTCCAACGTTGATCCACAGAGTAGAAATGCAGATGTTAAATAGTCGCTTATCCCCACGAACTCCAGCCGCACGCGCCAGCAAAATGGCGGCACTAGCCAGCAGCACGTCGGGAACGCCGTTCTCCAATCAGCACCTCGTGATAGACTTGCCAGCTGGTAGCACGGCCAATAAGGGAACATTTTGCAGCAAGCAGTACCCAATCATGACCCACAAGACTAGTTGCGAGAGCCTACAAAGAACAATGTCTAAAGTTCTTGCAAACAAAAAAATATTGCTTTTGAGGCATTATTAGAGATGATGGTTTATTGCGGGAAAAGTTGGGTGTTTGCTAGGATTCTAAGTACTGTACACATGACCGACAGTTATTGGTTGTCATGCATGTGTGAAGCTACTACCCCATTTCACTGGGCCATTGAGGATTCGGATACTGTAAAACCTGTTACATCTGTCGCGACACATCGATTGACGCACAGTGAAGGCGCGACTTCATTGGCCAACGACCAGCCAATGACAAACTTTGCAGAGTAGAGGAAGCGTGCACGGTGTAGCCGGGACCCAATAGTACGATGGTAAGTGGAAATGCAGAAACCAAAACGACAGAAACTGCTGTAGTGGAGGATATAGGCAGCTAACTTCAACCTGGTCTTCAGCGCCATTTAAGTTTCACCGTCCTCAAAGGGTTAAGTCCCATACTAATACAGCAGACTTCCGAACACACAAAAACAGACAAAATTTTCAGAAATATATTTATTTTTACTGTGAAAAATCTTGTTCTGTAGTACATAAATAAGACTGTGACAAAATAAATTAAGTTTTACTGCAGGCAACCCGTTTCGCGGTGAACCTTTTGTGCATGCGAAGAAACTCTTATAGCGGCAGGGGAATCCCAGAGCAGGCTAATGAACTTGCGAGAGGAAAATTCCCAATGTCTCAATACCACACTGTATACCTAAACAATTTTTATACCTATACAGCTATACAAGTGATTATTTGGCAACTGGTAGCCGAAGATATTCTTGTAAAATTACAATTTAGGTAGATTAAATTTTTTCAAAATCTTACCGTGGAATGTATGACACTAATATCCAGTTTTAACTAGCAAGTTATGTGGACTTCAATATTATCATGACTATTGAGCTACGTAAACATATGTGTAGGTTTTCTAAAATAATGTGAGGGTAAATATACAATATTCTACTTAGAGAGTTATAAGAAAATATTTGGCAACAACATAGTTTCCAATGAGGCCGCGGTGGTTGAGCGGTTAGTTTGCTCGCCTCCCACCAAGGCGAACCGGGTTCAATCCTTGGCCGGGTCACTCCCGGATTTTCGCGTGTGGAAATCAAGCCAGGTGATGCCACTGGTCGGGGGGTTTTCTCGAGTATCTCCCGTTTCCCCCCAGTCCTTTCGTTCCAGCGATGCTCCATACTCACCTTAATCACCCTCATCGACTCAAAACCTCTCTGTTAACAGCTGTCCAAATCTCTTCACTCACTCAAATAGTTTCCAAATATAGGCTGTTCACGGTAAAATAATCACTTTTGAAAGCCCTGCTTAAGATCTACTTGTTTACAGGTTGTTTTCCTCCTCCTTATGTAAATTTAACATTGCCATGGACATCGTCACTTTATTCATGCGTCGGTCGAATGAAACTCTGAAATTAATCAGAAAGTAAATACTTTACAAATCTGGCACATTTCTACACTTCGGTGCACTGAAAAAACAGAAAGTGAAAGAAATAATTCTAAGTTCTCAACAAACGATTACCTAACACGTTTTATTCTAAGTTAGAATATGGAACTACTTTCCATCCATCGTTACCAACTTTACTGGGCGAATGTCACTCAGCGCGCCCATTAAAATAAATGCAGACCGGGACAGTGACTATTTCCTAAGGTTCCTTTATTAAGTGCTCACTGTATAGTGAACAGCCTTTAATTGGTGTAACAGGCACAGAATTTTTTTTTTTCTGTTTCAGAAGGTCTGCCTGTGTTCAGCATTTCTAGAACGCATAGTAGATAAGTACGCAGATACGAACTGGCATGGAGTTTCCTTGGGTGTGGTCGAACCAATTCATTTATTGGCTGTTGGAGGCTGCGGAAACGGGCCTTGCGTCTCATTGGCCACTGCATGATGCGAAAGGTTCCCTATAGGCTGGGCTGCAGGCGGACGAGTAAGTTGTCAGGAGCTGATTGGTGAACGGCGTTGCAATATGTTTGCGGTATAAACGTATGTTTCGCCTCTGTACTCCTTACGTACTCTGTGGCTAGGGACTGAACAGATCAGAACATATTAAAATGGCACCAGTACCCAGCTGAAGGCCATAAATGGTTTCAGTAACTAGAATTCGAAAAAGTTTGTAAAATAGTCGAAACATAAAATTTGTCGCTTTATAAAAATTAAAAACAAGTAAAATTTTAAAATTACAGGGTATAAAATTATATTTTGTTATAATCTTTTTAAAAAAAAAAAAGGGTTACGTTGTAGTTTAAAAACCTCAAACGTTAAAATTCCTCTGCCTCCACCCACGAACCTTCACCCCGCCATCCTCTCCGGAGACAGAGAGCCGACTGTTGGTGTCGTTTTCGTGAGTTGTCCAGTCGTGTGTTTGATGTTTGTGTTTGTGTTTGTGTTGTGATGGTCTCAGTGTAATGTTGTTTGTGTAGGGTGTTGTACAGTGTAGGTGTTGTTCCTTTATTTTATTGGTTTTTGTGTGTATCTGTAATATTGATGGCTTGTCTTTGTGAGTCGGGCATCACCATACCAGATTATGTTACTGTTTATAATGATATGTGGTGTATTGTTAGTGAGGGCTCAAGAGGAACATTTATTAGATTAGTTTCGGAAATTATATTAGTAACAATTATTATATTGGTAGGTATTACTTCGCTTAGTGATTACATTTCAATAAGGAAAATAATTCTAGTAACCACTCCCAGGTGAACATTAGGAATAGATAGGTTAACAATAAAATTTTGAAGGGACAGGAAAATTTCGAAAGTTAAATTATCTGTACGCTTGATTCGGCAGTCATTTGTACACTAGAGTTTCAGCTGTTCGTTCTTCGGTTGCCTCCTTAAACCCCCGTCACGCTGTCAAGTTTTCCCGTCAAAGTGCTCCTTAATGAGTTTGGTCATATCAAATTGAACAGTTATGACGCCCTAGAAACGTCGTAAAAGCCGCCATATTTCTCTGAAAAAAGTTGGATAGCTGCAGTTTCCATCAAACATTTGAAGACTGGACTGGTTATGAAATTTATTTAACCTTTACAGTCTCAGCCAATCACAAACGTGCACGACTAAAATGGACGTCAAGAAACTTTAAAATAACAAACAATTGCTGGTAACGAAGTAGGTTATGAAGATAACTAACTTATTTAGAAGTTGTCTGGGCATGAATGCTATTTTAAGTGAATATCGTATACGAACACAGAGGCATTAAATTTCATTGTGTAGGTAACATCTCCGATAAATGAATTTTGAGTTTAGTAAATAAGTGAAGATAAAATAACAACATTCCTTACATTTCTTTCTGTAATAGTCTGCATGGAAAAAAATAAATTCAATATCTCACAATGACAAAATGTTTTTCAATAATAATTCAAATCAGAGTAGCCCAATAAAATAAAATTGACAATGTGACACACATTCAAACACGTTCAACATTATTTGACGAAAATAGTCAGAAGGAAAAATTTGATCGCTATATTTGGCCTTCAAATTTTATTGTCAAATATAGTTGAAGACGAATATTTGACAGTATGACGGGGGCTTTAGTGAGTAGCCAATTTTTATCCTTTACGAAGTAGTTTGGGATTTGGTGCTTGTTTCCTTGCAGAGCAGTTATTGGTCCAAAATCCTCCAAGGTAAGTGTAATACATAGGAACTGGAATATTCCGCGAATTCATTGCAGAACAAGGTAGACTTTGAACACACGTACATTTATGTTACGTTCGCAATTGGATCACAGTTTATTGTACACGCCCATGAGAACTCTAAGACAATAACATACTTTTAAGGGAACAAGTACCGATCCCGGTACAAACTGATCTGAGGTAAAACTAGCTACCCACTGGGGCAACAGCCAATGAACAGAGGCCTGAGGTTCTAACATACATAAAACCGTGGAGTCTAGTCTGCAGGTTTTTCAAAACGCGAGATTTTCTTGTCTCTGCCGATAAATATGGAACAAGAAAATTCCGCGTTTTAAACGACTTGTAGGCTAGACTCCACAGGCCTATGTATTTTCGAGCCTCAGCGTTCTGTTCATTAACTTTTGTCCCAGTGTATAGCCATTTTCATATCAGACCATGTGATACGGGATTCTGTTATTAGCTCGGAGTTCACCTGGGTGTGTCTAATAAATTATTATCAAATTGCAAATATGACGGAAATGTACATACATACATGTGTCTAACATCTGGCTTTTCCTAAAATGATTTTGCGGATTTTTCCAATCCCTACCGATAAACTATGAGCAGAGATCCGGTAATACAGTTTGGTTAAACTTCTTAAATTGTTTAATAGATTTTTATATTGCCACCTTTTTAAAAAAAAAATGCCTGACACACCTAAGATGTGTAATTTCACACGACCTACCATAACATTACTTGCGTGCAAAATTGGTGGGGATCGGCTAATTGGTCCAAAGGACACGTCATAAAATGTAATTTTCTTAAACGGTGCTGTCTTCATAAACGGAGGACAAAAATTTTGTGTTTTCGCACATTCAGTTTTTGTCATATATACAGTCTACACTATTATAAAGTTTGGTATAGATTGTTTGGGACATATGACAGACTAACCTTAATCACTTACATGTCTGTTATTTTAAAAATACATATATTACCTTCACCTTAAGCCATATGAATTTATATGGGCTAGAAAACAATAATTTGTAACCTGAGTTTGATGAGAATTAGTTACGTATTTACTGACATGTAAGTTTAATTTTTTTGTTTACTACTATGTTTCAAACTGTTAGAGAAATGAGTTTACGTATTAGCTCATTTGATATTTGCATAGATACTGCCAGTATACAAAGTTAAGTGGAAATTGGTTAAATGGTTTCATTATGTAAAAAATATGCTGAAATGTTTATATGATCGCTGTTTTTAACACAAGTATCCCACCCACTTAAAGTATATAAATGAATATGGACCATGGAAGAATTATTTGTTTGCCAGATTTAGTATGAATCGGTTGTTTGTTTCCGAGATGTGACACAAAAACTTTATTTCTTCATGCGGTACTATCTTACAAAATGGTGGGCAAAAGCGGTTCTGTGTAATCATATTTGAAGTTTATATTATACGCTGCCAGCATACGGGGGCCAATTTGAAACTGGTTTCATGGTTTCGTAGATGTAGTATGGTAATCTAAAAGGTTTGTGTGTCGTCAACTTGAAAATAAGTGTCTGGCCAACTTAGAACATAACTTTATATGGCAGTGCTACTTGATTACCAAATTTGGTAAGAATCGGTTGATAATTTCCGAGATATGACATAAAAACTTGATTTATTCATGTGGCGCTATCTTACAAAATAGAGGACAAATGTTGTCATGTTCGATGTGCGTAATAGACACTTTCAGCATTCAAAGTTTGGTCGGGGTTGGCCAAAGGTTATGGTATAAATAGCAAATAAACGTGAAATTTTATATGGCCAATGTTTTGAAAATAAATACCTTATTCTTTAAATCGCATATTTTTACATAACCAACGATACTTACATGCCAAATATGGCGGGACTCGGTTTTGTAGTTTCCGAGATATAACGTGAAAGCTTTGTTATTTTATGTAATACTATCTCCCAAAATGACGAACTAATAACAATACTCATGTCTAAAACAACTACCTACATGATACAGAGTCAGCTTAGAAAATTTGTTATAAATCGGTTAAATGGGTGATGATATACAACATGATATGTGTGTGTGTGTGTACTGAGGTTGATGAAATTCATCCACGCATTCAAAAGGTTTAAGGGACACACATTGCTACAGATACCTAGGAATACACACACGAAAAACCTATCTTCCCTTTGCAAAGTAGGTTTAAAAATTATATACACCATTTTACGAATGATCATCTCATGTGTTCAAAGATAATCACTCCCTTTTCCTTCTTTAGATCTCTATCATTCGTTCTTTCAAAGCAACATTATAAAAAATAGCATACAGAAGTTAAATAATACAGTGTATGTAACCATAATTATGCAGACCTTCATAAATACGGAAAACTGAATTACCGGAACTGATAACTATCCGACGGGTAGTTCCATAATAATTATGACAAGCGCGTATATGAAGCATCAGCCTTCACATAACAGAATGTGGATCGTGTTGTTATATTTTTGGGGAGAATACAAACTCTGCTTTCTGTCCGAGAGAAACAAACATCTTGAGTTGTTTTCCATGGGCTCGAGTTCCCGCGCTAGGCATTCATTCTCTGTGCACAGAGTAATTAACCCTTTGAGGAGTATGCGCATATATATTCGGGGATATTTTATACGAAAATTGCTTTGCTCTTCAAGACAACACTCACGCATTTATAGTTTTACAGTTTCGCTGGAGTTTATCGGAATCGAAGTAACGCATTAAAATTATCGTGTGTTGAAATTTGTGAGATTAAAACTTTTCTTTTTGACACATTCTGGACTACGCTCGAGCTAAGTTCGAGCAACGCCAATTTAAACATTTCTTCATACTTGAAAATAAAACTAGCATGGTTATATAACCATTGTTCAGCTAGTATTTAACAGGATCCTACAAGAACAATACAACTCAGAAGCTATAGTATTCTTTCAAAACATTTATTTTTTGTTATACCTATACCCTTATAAAAGAACACGATTGATTGTAAAACTTTTACACGGTAAGACTCATTTGATTGGAGCATAATCAGATCTGCGACCTCAGTGACTGATGACCAGCCAATGATGTACGTTGTCGAGCACAATAATCACGCCCAGTGTGGTGTGGGCCAATAGAAGAGTCGTAAGTGGGAATACAGAAACCAACACAATAGGCGTTCCTGCTGTGGTGTACACAGGTGATTAACTTCTAACTTGTCTTCGATTATAGCAAATATGTGCAGACCTGAATGTGTAAATAATTTCTCAAATGCACGCGATAGATTGTACAACAAGTTACCTCGGTCGCGACGTGGTAATTGGCACACAGTCAACACGCAACACCATTGGCCGTCGGCCAGCCAATTATAAACTTTGCAAAGTAGAGTAAACGTGTCCGGTGTAGACAGGATCAATAGGATGGAGGTATGTGGAAATATAGAGACCAATACAAGTGATCTTGCCGTAGTGGAGAATATAGGCAGCTCACTTCAAACATGTGCTTAGTGCCAGTAAAATTCGTGCCGTATTCAAAAGGTTAACAATACAGAGGTGAAACAGCCACATAAACTGCGGAATCCAGCCGCACACGCGAGCGAAATGGCAGCGCTGGCTAGCAAGATGTTGCAACGACGTTCGCCAATCAGCGCGTGGTAACCAACTTGCCAGCTGACAGCACAGCCAATAGGGAACAAATAGCCTCTTGCAGTATCCAATCAGAGCGTTCCCAGAGCCTTGCGCTACCAGCCAGAGAATCGCCACTTCAATTCGTCTCTGTGTATCTACTTGTCTACGCTGTGTTCTGGGCGCGCTTGCTTGGAACACAAGACTATTTAGAAGTGAGTGGAGAGTGAAGAGATCGTGTTCAATGTCAAGAACCGAGGGAGCGCTACGGGCGACACTTACACGCACGCCTAACGCCTCATCGCTCCTACGCGCAAGACGTGCAGTGTTTCCTTCGTACCTCTGTACTGAGTAAACTAGATCTGTATCTGTGGGGTTTTATTACATGCGATGAAAGTACACAGATCAAACTACCTGCGTATATTCGTTCTTATCTCTTACCGCTTTAAGAAACTTTTTAGGTAAACTTTAAAAAGGCGATATTTGACAACGTTCACTATTCTCTCTCTCCAACCCCCCCCCCCCCCCTTAGGCAATTAATAGACTTAATATGATAAAAGTAAAAATATAGCGACATAGACAATAGCTTTTTTATCCTTTCTTCCAAAACTTTGTATTTCCAGAGTACGTATTTACCGAGACACGCGTTTAGGCGCAAACAACGATTTCACATAAAACGTTTAAGTAGTCTACATTGGAACCTTAAAGTCGAGGTCCTAAGAGCCGATGAGGGTGAAGCGAGGTGAGGATGGAGCAGCGCCGGAATGCAAGGACGGAGATAAAGAAGATCCCCGAGAAAATTCTCCGACCAGTGGCATCGTTCCACTTGCGAAAATCCGATAGTGCCCAGGCCGAGGATTGAACCCGGTTGGACTTAGTAGGAGGCGGGCAGGTTTACCGCTCAGTCACCGCTGCCCCACGATCCTGTGAAGAGCTGAATGTTTCATTGACCGCTTCGCACTGCTTTCGCCATTGTTTTGCTCACTTGCTTACGGATCGCAAGTGGGAATCGTGCCGGACGATGCCGCTGTTAGACGGGTTTTCTCGGGATCTCCAGTTTCCCCCCCCACCCTTGCGTTCCAGCACTGATCCACTCTCACTTAATTTCACCCTTATCGGCTCTCAAGACCTAGTTGTTAAAATCCGGCCAAGTATCTCAACTCAACTCAACTTGTCCATAGAACGTTTTTTCTCTCGAGACCCCGATGTTCAGGGCTTTGGCCAAAAATAAATTGTTTTAAAGTTGTACCGCAAATTATTTAACAACATAAATATTTTATATCGCACGGTTTTTGCTAAATGACACCACAAAATCAAAATTATACTGCTTTAAAAACATACAAATATGTAAAACAAACCAAACTGTTTGCAGAAAATTTAACAAAAGCAGCTGAGAGGTTATGTCATATTTAATTTTAAGGTATGCTCAGTGAAAATTATTCGACAAAAATTCACGGGCAGCCACATATCAAAAATATGCAAGCTGTTCACAATTTTCAGAAACATTTTTGAAATTGCAGAATTATTTCCTTGTGCAATTTTATGGCCGTCTTGAAATAGCTCTTGGCATTTTCTTTCAGTGTGGGTTATCTAACTTCTGTGCGTATGTTAGTTATCATTATTACTTAATTTTTAAAACAGTAAAATTGTGATTTTCGCGAGTATTTGTGCAAAAACTGTGTGTTGAGAAGATTTTTTGCGAGTAAGCCGCCCGGAAATCTTATTCCCGGTTGCACCATTGAGATTCAGCACTGATCTAAGATCAAATACCGGCTTGATCCTAGTTCAGCATATTTGGCTGTTGCAGCATTTTGTTCGGCGCGCTACTCTAAGATCAGATTGAACCTCGTTTTGAACCGGGCATTTTGCCAGTTCAGGAGGACGATCTCAGATCAAGTAAATACAAGTGCTATAACTAAAAATATTGAAGTTATATTGAAAAGCAAGTTTGTTTTTAAAATAGCATAATCATGCAAATATGCGGATTTTAAGCTCTGTTTGGAAAGAAAAAGATTTTTTAAGGGTTTATAAAGTGAACAGAGAAGTATAAAATTCTGTACTGGATATAGGCTTGGGTTATGTGAAGATGAAATAAACGTTACCGATTCATTGTTTTTATGTGAAGGTGGCATAAACTGCTTGCGTACGTAATTGAAATCAGTTAACAGGTTTACGAAGTGAGCAGAGATGTTTAATATGCTGTGTTAAATTGTGGGTTATGTGCAAGTATTTTAAGTTAATAAACACTACGGTTTCTTTGTGTTTATTCTATAGACTTGTGTCATATTATGGCAATATGCATTTTTTTGAAACGGAGTCCAATAATGATGATAATGCATTAAACTGGTGGGAAGTACTTTCCTGTTCATTTTATTTATCTTAAAAAAAAAACGGCATCCGTGTATTTATTTTCGATAACCGACGAGATCAATAAGGAAATATTTTTCCGTCTCGGCAAAGTTAATTCGTCTCTATCCCGTAATTTTAAATATAAATAAACTAAACACGACTATACAATGCAACCAATTCACCTATTCAAAATAACCACTCCAAATATAATAATCATCTTCGGAAGTATGGCATCACACATTTCTAGCCAATAGAAAGTGACCAGCAATTTTCTCACCACTATTGCCGCTTTGTGCACGCCCATGGACCAGCGACCACGTGATTTGAGATCAGATAATCCTAGATATTGATGGTGCAATATTTACAGCTGTGACACTTGGAACATTTTTGAGCTATGATTGCCTGATCCCGGATCGGAGGTCATAATGGTGCATCTGGGCCTCAGCGATCTTCAAATTGTAATCGTAGCAGTTTGTAAAAGGCCCTCTCCTGGGCATGGCTGTCTTCGAGTCCACCTACAGCAACAGTGAACCGAATAAACCGTTTTTATCTGCTTATCAATAACCACGTTATTCAACCTTTCCGTCTAAATTGCATGACTTAAGGAGGTAGTCACATATTTTCAAAATCACAGCAGTGTAAATATTTTATGTTGGAATGCCACACGTCCCAAACAATTTCAGCTGACTTAATATGTAACATCTTGCATAACTAACATAGGATGTGCCAATAAATCTCTATTCGGTTATCCAGTACTGGAAATACAACCGCATGATAAAATGGAGCTTATTTGTCATATGTCCGGTATCAATCAAACTATTCTCACCGAACAATTCACACTAGAGTGCTATAGCAGGTGGGTGTCAGTTAATAGTTTCCCGAGATAGGAAACTTCATTTTCTCATGAGGAGATATCTTCGTAAATGGCGATCTAATGAGTATATGTTTAAGTTCATTTGATGCTTCTATATATACTGTCAGCATTCAAAGTTAGGTTGAAATTGGTTATATTAGTTTAAGTATTTGGCTTTATTTACAGTATGGCTGCAATACAAATAATTATATTAAGTTTGCAATATCTACTAAGTAATTTGGCATATTTCAGTACATATTAGAATCATCAGATATGCCTATACAGTATGTGTTTTAGGGTGATTTGTACGACAGCGTCGAATGAGGAACTAAAGCTTTTATTCCATATCTCGGGAAAAGGTTCATCAATTTCAACCAAATTCTGAAAATAAGTAGTGTTACGATAGGGCGTTAAAACTTGCATCATTTAAATGACTCATTCATTTTTTTTTCTTCAAAATTATGTGTCTGTATGAAGTTGATAACCCTGGTCTACCAAATCTTTACACTGATTACTATCTAAGTTGATGTGAATCCTACCTCAATGATGTAGTTAGTTGCATGCCAACATACTGCACACTGTTAGAAATTATTTTTAAATTTACCATGTCAGTGTACATCAACAGTTACAAAGCGCGAATGGTAAAATATTTTCACATGCATTCATGAAAACGTTCCTACAGTTGCTCAAGAAAGAGTCAAATGAGCAGGGAAGTTCCGAACTTTGCATAGTAGTGATGCTAAACATTCCCATATGTTCAGCCTTATGAGTAGTACTATTTCCATAAACTTCACCGTGTTAAAAACTGCCATTACAGTTTATCAAGTTTACCAGTAATGTTCTTACAGTGTACGAGTTGTTCTGTTTTCGAGTCTCAGGTAAGGTACATGAGTATTTGTTATTGTCTCCCCCTAATATTGCATTTTTTTTCTGGTCGCATATCTGATGGTACTACCATTATCAATGAGACTTCAAGACAAACATAAAATCTAACCTTAACCAAATGTCCCTCCAAGATGAATGCCCCCCCTCATACCCCTCCATCAAACTACATCTACATGTTGTATTTAGTATCTAATGACACCGCACTTTCATAGTCAAATTATTGGCCAAACAAATAATTACAGCTGATTCAAGAAAATATTTGGCTGACAATCCATATTTTTTTTTTTTTTTTTTTTTTTTTTGCCCAGCGGAGAGATTTTGTTTATTCAAACATATCATTTGTTGGACGGCCAAAAGTAATTTTGTTGCTTTTCAATTTTTTTTTTTTTTTTTTTTTTTTTTGCTTAACAATATGTTTTGTTAGGGAAACTAAATATATATTTGGCCCTATACAAACAAATATTTTGTTCGATTTTCTCTCAGTATATGAAACAAACCCCACCCCCAGGTCTTCACGGGGCCAATCAGCGAGCGGGTACACCGACAAATGAACAACGACTCAATTTCATCTCGCCATTTAATTAAAATTTGCGACTAAAAATTTGTTGCTTCTATTTTTTTTGTGTTGGCAAAAACAAACGTTGTGCAGGGTGAATGCCAACTATAGTATATTCACGGTTTCTTGGAGTGTTTTTTTTTTTTTTTAATTTAAACCTCTGAAAAATTGCCCCACGAGAATATTCGGCGCTGTTTACACACGTTCACTGGTGTAATTTTTAGCAATATGCTTTCTCGCTTTATCCCCAAAATCAGTCGCAAAACTTTCTAAGAGGATTTCAAGCACGGTGGGGGAGGGGGGGGGGGTTATACAGTAAATACGAAGAACCTATTGGACGTGTAATGTGACACTGAAGAGTGAAGAGATTTGGACGGTTCTTGACATCGAGGTCTTGAGAGCCAATGAGGGTGATTGAGTTGAGTATGGGACGGGAGAAACGGGAGATTCCCGTGAAAAACCCTCCGAACAACGGCATCGTCCGGCACGATTCCCACGTGCAAAAATCCGGAGTGACCCGGCCTAGGATTGAACCCGGATCGCCTTGGCGGGAGGCGAGCAGGCTAACCGCTCAGCCACCACGAGCCCCTCTTGTAATGTAATAGATCTCCGATACAAGAGAAATGTGAGCCAATCCAAGGAAGAAAGGGAAGGATGTAGAAAGAAAGCCCGCCAGTCATGTTTGGTGCCCTTGAACATGACAACGCACAGATGGGCCCCGAGGTCTTTGCTGTCCGACGCCGAAAGGAAATAGTTATTGTCTGGATGCCTCGTGAGACTTTCGGGAATTTAAAGACTGTTCGCGGTTATCTGAGCACGTTTTAAATCAACCATTTGTAAAGTCAGCGCCCAATGCCGCCGCCGTATTAGTCCGCAGTACACCGCAAACGTATTTATATTTCTGCAGGTTTTATTAACACTTTGGGGTCGGTTCACTTTTACCAGCTATAAAGACAAGCTAGACGTTAGTTCACCTATATCCATACCGCTGCAGGAGCACTATATTCTATTGATCCGTATTGTCACTATGTTCTATTGATCCGTATTGGCCGGCTGCTAACCAAAGGAGTGCCGAGTTTATAACGTTTTCGAACCAAATGTTCTTTCGTATGTAACACGATATACATACCGCCGTGTTCATTTCCTTAGCTACCCAGAAATTTGTCGTTCATTTACGAAGTTCGTTGTTGATGTTGTATTAGTTCCTGTTTAAAATACCTATTAAATACGGGAAACTTGTAAGTAGACCCGGACCAGTTTTGTTTTTTATGTGGAATGAAATCTTCAAACAAGTTTTGCCCGAACTACGCTGGAGTGTAGTCCTCAAAGTGTTAAAGGCTGGCTACCATACAATGAAGAGGCCATTTGTCGGTTTTCCAATCATTAGACACACACACACACACACACACACACACACACACAGAGAGAGAGAGAGATATATATATATATTTCACTTTTTTTATATTTTTAATACATTAAAACAGAGTAGAAAACAATTTACAAAAATGTTTTGAAGTACAACTGGCCTTGAAAATATTTTGGCGAAAAACACTTTCTGACGAAACTGCACATGATTCGGGCACGCCACTGTGAAAAGTATAATCGCTGGCGTGAAGTTTTACAGATCGCGCCAAATGAAACTCGCCCCAACCACAAACGCAGTAGAAACTTACACGTGCTTAAAATATAACTAGGGATGGAAAAGTTCTGCAAGTTCGCTGACACGTAGACCATATCCCACAGTCTAGTGTATACTCGAGCCTCAGATGTTTGTCCATTGGCTGCTGCTCCGGGGAGTAGCCAGTGTTACTTCACGCCTAGAAGTATGGGATTCGCTTCTTGTTTCCTTACAAGTCTGCTATTGGCTCAGAGTCGTACAGGGCGTGGCTAATAAACTGCGATACAATTGCAAAGATAACTTCAGTGAACACGGGTTTGACGTCTAATTTGTCCTGAAATGAACTCGCGAAATGTTCCTATCCCTAAATATGACTTGTCCCCTACAAATAACGTGGAATTTGCAGGTTTTTAGTGGTCAGGTAGTACCTAATGAATGAAAAGCTGAGACTAGTATGATCTCAATACGGATGCTGGGATTTCTTGCTAGTCTTACTTCCTTGGTGTATTTTTGAGTATTTGCCGATTCATCACATACGCTTTAAAAAAATGTTTGTGACTTTTACAGTAAAAATCTTTGGAAACCCAGTTGCCAAGAAAATCCTTTGTAAATCTGCAAAGAGTTTTCTTGTAAAATCTACAAGACAATTTTCTGTAATATTACAAATCATAGCCTTGTATTACAACTGACGTTATTGAGAAGTGTACATAAAATTGCTTGTTTTTCTTCTTATAGAAAACAAACATGATAAATTAATAACAGAGAATAATACTCTGGACTGCGTTCATATGGACATTTCTTTGCTCTCGGAGACAAAACTAACATTTTTATCGTTTTAGTGTTTCGCAGTATTTATCCGAATATAAGTAAAAAATTACATCAGTCAACATTACAATTCGTAAAAATAAAACTGTTTTTAATATTATTTAACAAATGAACACGATAGGCTGCAAAACCTGTCGTGACACACTAATTGGCGCATAGTCAACGCGCGAATTCATTGGCCGACGGCCAGCAAATAATAAACGTTGCAGAGTACAGTAGGCGTGGCCGGTGTAGCCAGGACCAATAGGAGGATGGTAAGTGGAAATTTGGAGACCAACGCCACTGATATCATGCTATGCGCATATGTCTGTAATGGCGAATATAGGCAGCTCACTTCTATATTGTCCTCAATGCCAGTAAATTTGTGCCGTCCTCATAGGGTTAACAACGAGGTATGTAAAGGCGATTTAAGAGTTCTGAGTAGCTAGGAAACATTAACAGTTAGTGAGTAGTACGGTCACGTTTTATTAAAAATGTCATTTATATTATGATTATTTGAGCAGTTTTAAATGTTTTGCGTTATTCAAACTTGCAATAAATTTCTTCTTGCACGCAGCTACGCTTTACATCACACATAGTTATTGCACAAACAGCTATTTACGGTTTTAACGTTGTCGAATGTCCGCCATTTTGCTGAAGCTCGTGGAAACGGGTCAGTATAGTACAAACATTTCTTGGGGTATATTACAAACACGGCCCTTGTAGTTTTACAACCGAGTAGTTTTACGAGCATTTGTAAAATTACAAGGAATTTCTCAGTAAAAATTGCGGTTTTTCCCCCCCCCCCCCCCCCCCCACAATTGAAAGGTCGTCTAGACATGTTATGATTAGCGAGCCGGAAATTTCGCGGATTCATTCGGCAACCGGCAAGACTCCATTGTCGTTTGTGTGCTCAGGCCTCAGTTAGTTGTTAATTGGCTGATGCTTCTGTTTTACCACGGAGCAGGTAGCACGGGATTCCGTCCATGTTTATTTGCAGGAAGGTTATTAGCTCAAATTCATTCAGGGCTTGTCTTACAGACTGCTCTCCAGTTGAAGAAGCAAGTCAAATGTGCATGTTTTTTTTAAGTCTAGCTTGTCCTTCAGATGAATTCGCTCAATTTCCGGGTCTCTTATTAATGATTTGGAAGCCTTGGCCTCAAAATGTCATCTTTGAAAGAGAATCTGCACCTCTCCAAGATCTCGAGCTACCATAATTCATATTTATGATCATATTAATTTTAAATGAAATATTATAATTTATAGATAAAGTAAGTAAAAATAAGGTATGTACTTTTTTGTTAACGCAAGTACGAGACGGTTACGAAACATTACGTATTTAGGAAATAACCAAACACGTCATACATAGGGTTATTTTTTGAAGGGTTTGATTCAAAAAGTTTGAAGAAACCGCGAATAGACTTTAAACTCCACTTATTCCGTGAACTCTAGCACCACACTCAATGGGGCCGCGGTGGCTGAGCGGTTAGCCTGCTCGCCTCCCACCGAGGCGATCCGGGTTCAATCCTCGGCCAGGTCACTCCGGATTTCCGCAAGTGGGAACCGTGCCGGACGACGCCGCCGATCGGCGGGTCTTCTCGGGGATCTCCCGTTTCCCCCCGTCCTCACGTCAATCACCCTCATCGGCTCTCGAGACCGCGTTGTTAAGAGCTGCGCCAACATCGCTTGCCAAACAGAGGCCAGCAACCTAGGTATAGGCTGTTCACGATCAAGTAAGCACTTTTCAAGGCCCTCTAAACAGACATTAACCACCAATAAATGTATTTTATTGCAACCTCTGGCATTTACTTTTGATAGTGGTAAAATATACACACTGTGTTTATTAGTCACGAAGCAATGTTTATACCAAAAAATGCCGGGAAGATGGAAATTAGCTGAAAGTAAAAAATTTAGCAGGGCCTTAAAAAGTGCTCCCTTTACCGTGAATAGGCTATACTCGCCAGCCAACAGGAAACCATCCGCAGCATGCAGTAACCAGTTGGACACGACTCCCGTTTCCTTAGCCTCGCACAGCCAATCAGAAGAGATGGGCACGCCCTCATCAATGTAACTGCCACGCCGTTTCTTCTCCCCCCCCCCCCCCGGCAACTTTCTGGCCTTAGTCGTGTGCGGGGTAGAAGTCGAGTGGGTGAAAATATTTGAGCTACTCATATTTATATGATTTTTGCCACAACTTGTTTCACAAACGTGAATAACAGTTTTGAACACCTTCTTACATTGTTACGTATTCACTGCGTTCGTTATTCTCGGAGCATTGATTGAAGGTAGTAAAAAAATTATTTCTTTTCATCTGTCAGTGCTCCGAGAATTAAGAAGGCAGTGAATGTATAACAACGTAAAAAGGCGTTGAAAATTATTGTTTACATATTGTCGAGCCAAAAATTTCGATAAACCTATTGGAAAATTACTTATATCGAAAATCGGTTAACACTTTGAGGTCAGTACACTTCTGTTAGTTTTAAAGACAGGCTAGATGTTAGTTACCTATGTCTACCGCGGCGTTCATTTCATTAACTATACAAAAATTTGTCTTTTATTTACGAAGGTCGTTGTTGATGTTGTGTTTGTTCCAATTTAAAATCCTTGTAAAACAGGAAATTGGTGTAAGTATATCCGGAGCAGCTCTGTTTTTTTTTAATGCGGAAACAGATATTCAAACAAGTCTCGCCAGAGCTACATCCGGGTATAGTCCTCAATGTATTAAATATACTGCTTCCGTGCACCACATTCCCCCTTAACAACCGACGAGGGTGAAGTGACGTGAGTATGGAGCAGCGCCGGAATGCAAGGGAGGGGGAAACGGGAGATCCCCGAGAAAACCCGTCCGACCAGCGGCTTCGTCAAGCACGATTCCCACTTGCGAAAATCCAGAGTGAACCGGCCGGGGATCGAACCCGGTTCGCCTCGGTGGGAGGCTGGCAAGCCAACCGCTCAGACACCATGGCCCCAGGACGAAGCGTCATGAAGTCCTCTATCGGTTCGTTCTCTGTTGGTCGGCGTGGTCGGCTACCGTACAAATCCGCTTGCCTTCACCTTGGAAGAAACTGCAAATGTTACTTGTTACTTGTAATAATTTTTATACTTATGCGCTGCTTAGCGTGTGGTCCATTTCAATAAATGCATACACCGTATTTACTAAAGGCACAGAAAATTAAAGTATCGAGGCATTCATCTTAAAAACAAAACCTCAACTCTTTTGCAGCGTGCTTGACTTGGCGCGTCCTTAAACTGCTTAAAATAGTTCCCCCCCCCCCCCCCCCACGAAATACAAGCGCGGTTTGCAGTAATCCACAATACACCTTTCAAGACATGTTGCACTTCACAAACCTTTTTTCTCCTGGCAGTGAGAGGTAGGTAAAGTAGTTTCACAACTCAACGATGTTTTGGGAGTGCCAGGTTTAGATTTGTTGCCAATGAATTAATTTCATTATATTTCTGTTTATTTTGAATACATAAGAATAAAGAACGAGCACATTTCTAACATATTTGAGTTCCCAAAAAAAAAAATTCTCTTTTACGCTTTATATGCGAATAAATTAAGTCAATAGGCCCATGGCAATGTTAACACTTTCGACATGGTGCCCGTAAACCGTAAGCAAGATTTACAACAGCCCGTCGCGTCCTTCCGTCATACGTTTGTCTTTCTCCCAACCAAGCGATTTACAATCAAACTTAAGTTCATTGCTGCACACTAATAAAAACAAAAATGTTTACAATTAAAAAAAATTCTCTATAAAATTGAAATGTGTGTGCAGCATTCTTTTTTTTTTTTTTTTTTTTTAGTATCCTACACGTACATAACGGAAACTAAAAGATGTAAAAAGAATTTAAAAATCATATAAAGCCTGGTTTTATTACTTTTACTATTGCACAAAAGGAGCTCGTGTTTCCAAACGTAATTATCAATTAATTTTCTGGAAAAAAGTAACTTAACTTATTTTTATAGTTACATAAACAAACATATGAAAACAAAAGACAACCAAAACAAAACACTGCACACACTACACGTCTTTTTAAAGAACTCGGGGTGAAAGAGTTTAAAAAAACGTGCAAGTTTAGAAGGGGTGTAAAATTTTATCCGTTCGTCCGTCAAAAAATTAAAGCTTGCCCCAAAGGGTTTTTCGGACGGACAGACAGAATTAATGTCCACCCATAATTGACTGTTTGTCACGTGATTTACGGACGGATTTTTGGACGGACGGACGCGACGTTTGTTGTAAATCCTGCAGTACTG